>CALYCU020000068.1:250381-278994 GCA_944470425.2 Schistosoma bovis | reverse complement strand
AGTTGACCACAATGATTGGAATGTAGAAATTCCATCAAGTTTCGATTCAAGGAAGAAATGGCCTCGTTGTAAAAGTATAGCGACCATTCGTGATCAATCACGATGTGGATCATGTTGGGTGAGTTATAATGATCGAATTGTTTGAAAAATGTTTACAATGTTGGCATGACTATGAATATTTCTACACATCAGTGGGTTTGTAGGAGATCTCACCGAACGTCAGACAGTATCAGAGTCATATTATCTAGAGAATTGTTTCTTTGAAAGCTGTTTGACAGCACATACGTCAATGATGAGTATCAGATCTGTGAACATAAGTCAGGTGACTAAAATAATTGACTAAACACGTCATGTTGAACTGAGATGTCTAGTAAATGTTGACCAGTCATTCCACGTAAATTCATTACAAAAATTAAAACGTCTTGATGTTGTCATTGCTTTTTTCCAGGCTTTCGCTGCTGTCGAAGCCATGAGTGATCGAACCTGCATACAGTCACGCGGCAAACAATCTGTGGAACTAAGTGCTGTGGATGTAATGAGCTGTTGTGGCGATTGCGGATTTGGGTGTGATGGTGGATTCCTTGGTCGTGCTTGGGATTATTGGGTGAAGGAAGGTATTGTTACTGGAAGTTCGAAAGAAAATCACACAGGCTGTCAACCATATCCATTCCCAAAATGTGAGCATTATGTCAAAGGGAAATATCCTGCATGCGGTGAAAAAATGTACAAAGCTCCTCGTTGTAAAAAGACATGTCAGAAAAGTTACAAAATCCCATACGCCCAAGACAAGCATCGAGGCAAGTAATGTGTTTTGGACAATGATAACAATTTATCATGAAAACGTTGACTTGTCACTAATATAGATTGATCACAATATATTGTCAGAGTTGCTTAGAAGTGATGCTTCTACATGCGTAATAATCATTTTTGATATTACTTTTGAAAGCTCTCTATTAAATGATAACAGCTTAATTTTCATCATCGTTTTATTCATCTGTTAGGTAAATTATCCTACAATGTTGCTGATAATGAATTGTCTATTCAAAAGGAAATCATGAAGTATGGACCAGTAGAAGCAGCCTTCAACGTTTACGAAGATTTTCTAAATTACAAATCTGGGGTCTATAAACATATTACTGGGGAACCAGTTGGTGGACATGCCATACGTATAATTGGATGGGGTGTGGAAAAAAACACACCTTATTGGTTGATCGCGAATTCGTGGAATGAAGATTGGGGTGAAAATGGATATTTCAAAATACTACGTGGTCATGATGAGTGTGAAATTGAATCTCACGTAATAGCTGGTCGGATTAACTAATTACACAATCTTTAAACATTAACATAAAATGTTACTTAGTGTGAAGTCATTACAAATGTATACTGAATGCTTCTGAGAAAGGTTCCCTATTCATATTATCTTTTCATTCATTTTATATTATAAATAAACGGTTGCGAACTCTAACTAAACTCTTCACTGAATAAATGTCTTCGCTAGGCGGATTCTCGTTACAAGACGTTTATCCAGATAAGCAGAGCGATTAAAAGCTGAATTATTTTAGACGAACTACAAAACCGTTGTCCATGTGTATTCCACTTACATGTTTATTGAATTGAACTCATACATTTAATGTCACAAGTTTTAATCAAATTTAGAAAACACCAACTTCAGGTATCGAATCTATTTTCAACCTGTAAAGTGGTACGTGTTTTCATTAGATTAAATGGATATTAATCACTTTCGTCTACGGAAATTCCCCCATACATTAGTTTAGACTTGTAAGTTGCATTAGATTGTGAGTAATAAAATCTTGAGAAATTGTGTAAATAGAAGTACAACTGTAGTATTTATTGATTGTCTGCTAAAATAAACAGATTGAGTGGACACACAGCATGCAACTGCTCTTGAAGATAGGAAATGTGTCATCCATTATTCTATAATAATGTGTACTTCCATCAATTGCATGCTTAAGCTTTATCTAACTCAGGTTCTTCATAAATATATCAGTCGGGATCGGGTCCAGTACCCTACCCATGGAGACTCTATCAACTTGACCGTATAGTACATTGTTGAACCGAGTGTTTACTTTTGGTACACAAGAGTGGCAGCTGCTCAGAATTACCAATTGGGAAATGAAGAGTACAGAATATTGACATACGATTCCGGTTGTTTATTCCATAATGATCATTATAAAGAGAGTAGTGACGTCGAAAGATATCATGAGTATATCAGGAAAATTTAAGCTATCAAGCCTTTGTGAAAATTCAAAACTAGCCTTCAGACTGTAGGTAGCTAACTTCTTGCAGACTGGTCCTAAACACCAGCAGATGATTTTGTGTAAAACTGATCTAATCGTAGATAATAATGACTCCACCAGGATGTTCGGTTAGCTAACTACTTGTAGTTTGGTCCTTAAAACCATGTGAACCAGCAGACGACTGTGAAAAAGTGATTGTAATTGTCTTCCGTTATCACTGTAAATTATTTCACATCATATCATACCTCAATATTACACTGTAAGCATATGAGCGGTGGTAAGCAGCTAATATTATTCATTATTATTATTATTATTATTTAAACACATACATATTGGTGAAAAGAGGTACCGAATACATATGCGCCACAAACGTAACTTGATTTGTGTGTGCGCCTTGATACTGAACAGGTACCCAGACCGGAGCATGTGATTTTCTTAAATGGCTACACTCGGAGTCTTCGACCTTAAGGTTTATTCATCAAGCAAGTGAAGCAACATTGAGAGATGCAGTTTCATAGTAACTAGTGACCAACGACTGCTCCTTGCACCAATCTCTCCTTCAGGACACTGAAGACAATCCATGTGCACCACTGTTTCAGAATCAGAGTTTTCCAACTTCCTCAGGTGCACTCTTTGTGACCACCAACTTGGTAAAGCGATGGACTTTCAATTTTCGTCTTCCTGATTTCGTAAACAACATCCCAAACACGAGAAGGCAGTGTGTAAGACTTCTCCGGCAGTGGTTGTATGGACGTGGAAACTTGAGAGCATTTCGAGAAGAAGAGCTGATTCCCCCTAGTCGCGGCCGAACCCGGTCACTAAGGGTCATTTGAGAGTTAAATAAGCATACGAGTATGCAACCGTAAACTTCCTCATTAAAGTTTCTGAATTATTACTTGTTTACGGTGAACACTAGTATCTTATCCGTCATTATCGTGTTACGTTCTAATATTCATTTAACGAAACATTTTAATGTGATCAAGATTATCTCAAAATAAACGTATATATTACTGAGTTATGAAATTCTATTAATTTCCATCCAAACTAACTGGCACGATGTTTATAATGGAATGAAACGTCCAATAACTGATATTTTCGTACCTTCCAAACATATCAGAATTCTAAAAAAATTCTTTAGTGATTGATAAATTTCTTTTCAAATGAGTACTGTGAAAACAGCTGATATTACTTTGGATTTATTGTCTTGTCACGATGAAATGCCTTCAATCTAACAGAGAGTGTGAAACCCATCATTGATTATACAAGAATAAATTTGTAATTGTTATAAGGTTCCACTTGAAATTTGTGTTGAGGATAACTGTTAGGGGTTGGTGAGTATTCTACGCTTATGTCAAGTAGATTATCTAGAACCTATCCTACACAAACCATGTTGGCATCACCGAAAGATGACTACCATCTTCTTTCATCTTATACACCAAAAGATCAGTCTTGGCATCGGTTTAATTCCAAATTGATGAACATGTTGAGACTTTAATGGTAGAATAAAAACACACCAATGACGCATAAACTACTTCATGCGTACAGTTTTCTCAACGACAAAACGATTTTTACAATTGAATGATCATTGGGCAGTGACTAATGCTATGTATTTCATGTCCTTCTTCGTGTTAATCGAATCTTATCAGCAAATTTGAATTGTAGCTAATTAGTCTAGGTGACGCTACATCGCTTGCATTATGTCGAGATGTGAAGAGGTGGTTAGAGATAACGATCGATTTAAGAGCCAACTGTGCTTAAAACAATCAGTTCTCTTCATCATCATATCAAAATACGCCAATAAATTGAGAATTTTCCGTGTTAGTTAGGTGACCATCTATAAGAACATAAGTAAAGTTCTATGTAAGTAACTCAAATTCAAAACTTTCGTAATACTTATCTTACAAGTTTAGTTCTTATTCAGGACTTCCTTTCATAGCATATATATATATATGTACATTATCTATTCAGTCCATTTATTTAAACATTCAACATTGGTACAAACATAATAAAAACGCATATTTTCTTCCGCTTCAATGTCTGTGATTGAAAAAATACAGCTTCTTGTTTACCGCATCGACCACATATATGATCTTCTGTTCGAGGCAGTGTTGGATCATGAACAACATCCGGTACAATTAAAGCCAATTCACTTTAGATGGATAAAAGAAATACTATTTTATTTAAAAAAATTAACAGGAAAAGTTTATAATTTAAAGTTGTACATTTCATAATACAATTTTACACTGACAAGACTATGAAACTGCTAGTGAGTATACCTCCGCTGGTCTAACTACCCTGTTGGCAGAACATAAATTGTATGAAATCATGCTCAGTGCACGATTGCTTTGGCGAACGCTGATCGGTTGATTCCTATCCAATCAGTACTTGTCGATACTTGGAGAACACTCTATGATCTTCTCATGTTAAAACAATAAATATACTAACGTTTTTCCTACTGTGCTTCTTACTTCCATCATTATCCATTCTGTCAAGCAACAAGTAGCATAAGGCACGATTCCCCCATTCTATCTTCATCTGACAGCAACCGGTTCCTCCACCCATCACTTGAGGCAAACATTTTGTGAACTGTGAAAACGTTTCTGGACTTGATGTGGCTAGTGGCAGAACAGTAAAAAGATTTTCCTGCATGCCCTCAAATGCCCTGGTATGGTCGCGAGTGGGCAGAGTCAGCTCTCCCCCTCGAAATGCTTTCACATGGCCACGTGTCTATAGCCTCTGTCAGGGAAGTCCTACTCACTGCCTTCTCGCGAAGGAGGGTGTTGTTTACAGAATTGAGAGGAAAAAAGCGAATGTCCAGCGCTTTATTTGGGTTGGTGAACACACAGTCCACCTAGGAAAGTTGGAAAACCCTGATTCCAAACCAATGGTGCACATGGGCTGGCTCTAGGAACCTGTAGGAACCAATGGCGTATGAACATATTATTGGTGACCGGCTACCATGGGATTGCATCTCCTGACGTTGCTCCACCACCTAGTTGATTAGACCTACAGGTCGAAGGCCCTCTGTTTCAGTTTGGGTACCCGGCAGTATCCCAGGCCTAACACAAATCCAATGGTTTATGTGGAGCATATCTATTCCGTGCCTCTTTGTGCCAATGTTTATGTGCTAAATAAATAAATTATTCTACGTATATCGAAAGCCGATCTTTGACATCTTTGAAACCATCAAGACAAAACTTTGCATTCATCAACAACATATTAGTGTAAGGAATCCTGAGTTACACTATTTTTATGCTTTGACATTAAAGAGACCATGATTTTTGAGTGACCGATATTTCACTAACAATCTCTTTGGTATTTTCGAAACCATCATTATTGGATGAAAAGCGTTGAACTGTCATCATATGATATAGTGAGGCGGTATGACATGACTGTGCAAAGTTAACAGATAATGGGGCAGTATGGTCAGTCAGGTGGAGTCTCTGAAGTTGTGAAACTAAGTAACTTGAGACTCCATCAGTTGATGCAAAATAGAATGCAGAGACGAACAAGTTAAACAAATAATATGATCCATCTCGGAATTGCACTAGGCATTGGTTATATTCACACTAGAATCCCGTCACTGTCAAAATAGTGGTCATCTGAAGCGATTTCTTCTCGTCTAAATACATTGAAACTACTTTAACAAGACATGTGTGAGTAAAATATCATATCATAGGAATGCTAGTAAGTAGAACAAATAAATAAAAACGACTCAAAACAGTGGTATGGATACTTACTCAACTTCCTGTTCCAGTTTGTTGATATAAACACAGGGATTGTCTGCTTCCTGGGAATAATCACAGTTACGACATGCGTAGTATAATGTTTTTGTACGCTTATCCTCTTTAGGATACAACATGTTGTTGCATTCACTGCAGAACAAAATCCCAACATGACACTGGCTTGATTTCACATCATACTAAAATGTAAGTTAGAAAACGCTATCAGTAGAATATTCTGAACATACGGTTTCCATCTTTACTAAATCAATCCTTCAAGCGTACTTCTCGAAGAGGCTAGAAATTCCAATCAAGTAACTACAAGATTAATAAATCAGACGACCACAATTTATATAACTAAACTGCGAAAATTGACAAGACATTTGATAAACACCTAGTAATAATATAAATAATTTATTTGATAAAGTCAGTCAGTTATAATCAACGTAAAATCTAGTATATATATGTGCGTCGGTTCTAGTTGTGACACAAAATTAGCGGTGAGGTAAAATTATCATGAGAAATCCCATTGTAGTAGTAGTAGGAAAAGATGGAATAAGATTTCGGAGTTCAGGAGCTAAGAGAAGATAAATAGTGAATGCATTTGCGTCGCTCAGGATGATTTTGATCCCTGTCACCCAAAATCTCTAGCTATTGATTACAATAAATGTGTGAACACCAACCTACTTGGCTGTTAGGCAGTTAATGATTTCATGGACTAATACAACGTTTTAGTTTCGCTACCCCAAATTTTTATCCAACCGGCTTTTGCACTAAGCAACATCGCACCCCAAGGTAGGCAGTAGTTGTGAGTACGTAATACATATTCCAAATACTCCGGTTGACCAATATTCACTGCCTTAACAGCCGATGTCCGATGCTTATTTCTAAAAGGATGTCTATGACGAGATTAAATAAAATGCAGAAAGAAGGGAGTTCTGAACAACATCGCCTAAGGTTGTCGATTCTCATGACAGCTACCCATAAGCTCTAACTCAATCAGAATCTTGAAAGCAAACAACCTGTACAAGGTTGATATACTCCTTTGGTACGCTACTCAATGTCAAAAGGCAGGGGTGGGGTTAAAAAGGTCGACCCTAAAAATGCATACCTCGCTTTATCCCACGGATATCCGTCTCCCGGGTAAGGTCTCAACAAGTACGGAGCTAACACAAAAATTACCCATGAAAAGGTCGTATGTGACCGACCTCAAGCAGTTGTCCCCTGGACACTGCGGTCACGCTCTCAGGTCACTAAGACCACCCCTAATCCAATTTCATTTCTAGGTACCTTTAGAAGAACCCTCCCACGGTGTGCGCGACCGGGAAGTGTAAACCGCCCTCATACCTCTGACAACACTCAAGACCACTGTATTCATAATCAACCTCCTTCTTCGAAACACGCATACAGAATCCTAGTGTCGTCATTCAGTTGACCTCACCTCGGCGAAACCGAGAGCCAACGAGACACACCCTCCACGTATCTGGTGACCCGATGGCCAGTTCTCGTGCACTGACCGGTGTAGGCAGCCGTTCATGTGCTGGTCGGCTAAACGGCTCCGTAAGAACTCGGAAGGATAGGAACACACGTCGTTGACTTTTCTTCCATTATGGCTACGCTACCACCGACTGCAAGATTGAAAAACGAATTTTACAGAAAGCTATCTGAAATTCTTCAGAAAGCTAAACGTTCAGACATAGTACCCACAGGAGGTGACTTTAATGCACAGATAGGTAGTTTAAACCAAAAAGAAAGGCATTTAGGTGGATATTTTAGTATTCTGGTTCAGCGAACAGATAATGGTGATCGTCTGCTGCAACTATGCTCGGACAATCGTTTATTTTTAGCAAACACAAATTTTAAGCATAAGGAGAGACATTGTTTAACATGGCGACCCTCTACACCAAACCAACGATGGACTAAAATAGACCATACTGCCATCAGTCATCGTTGAAGAGGGTCGGTAGAAGATTGTCGCTCATTCTGGAGTACCTGGTTGGACTCCGACCATGCCTTGTTACGCGCACGCATCTGCTTGCGCCTCACTGGACGCAGAAAAGCCACAGTAAAAAGACCCGTTAAAACTGAATTGAGTAGCGAGAAAACCAAAAGTAGGTTCCAGGAACAACTGAGGTCTCACTAAGGTAGTTCTGAAAACGAGGCTGACCCAGATGTTGCTTGGAAAGATATACAAACAGCTGTGGAAACAGCAATGAAATCTATTAGTGACTTGAATCACAGAGTTACAAAGAACCAATGGATTTCTTCAAAGTCTATCACACTGATGGATTCTCGCAAACTCGTTCCATCAGGTTCCGAACATGATGAAGAGCGTAAACAAATCAGATCTAGGTTAAGAAAAAGTCTAAGGAACGACCGTGAGCAGTGGTGAGCAACGAAAGCAAAGAGATGGAAAGGGCAGTGGCTATAGGGAACAAAGGATAGCTCTACAGACTAATAAAAGAAGGTGGAATTACTAAGTCAAGTGTAAGTCAGACTATTTCGGAAAAAGACGATACTCTCACCTGCTCCCAGTCCAGACGTTTAGAACGATGGGCGGAACATTTTGGAGAACAGTTCAGCTGGCCTTTAGCTATTCTACAACTACCCTTTATTCCCAGACAATGTGAATGGAACATTGAAGTAGGTCCCCCAACCCTAGCTGAAGTCCAAAAGGCTATAGTTAATCTGAAACGAGGAAGCGCAGCTGGTCCAGATGGATTGGCTCCAGATAATTTTAAGGATGGTGGTCCAATTTTAGCGATTAGGTTGACTAATATTTTAGCTAAAATCCGAAAGTTAGACGTTATCCCATCTAACTGGTCGCAATCACTTATCGTCCCAATATATAAGAAAGGGTCAAAATCATCCTGTGACAAGCACAGAGTGATTTGTTTAACTAATAAAGTATCTTAAATACTAGGCTCGATAATTATCAGGTGCCTAACTAAGACTCGTGGACTGCAAACACGAGAGAACCAAGCTGGCTTCAGACCTGGTCGTGGCTGCATCGACCACATATTCACCATTCTTCAGGTTCTAGAACACAGGCATTCTTATCGACGTCCGATGATGGTGGTCTTTCTTGACTTCTAGTCTGAGCCATGTTGATAGATGCAGACTACTTGGTTGGGGTCAGCGTGACTATCGTAACCAAGGGTTGGAGACTCCTGGTGACATGACTCAGAATCGATCACAATGTCGTAGGTATATACACTCCCTGTCTTCCCTTAAACTAAGAGATTAAAATCACTTCATATCTTTCTTTCTACGAACTAATTCTTTCTTCCTGTAATACACTTTATATGCAATCTTTCTTCTATATATTACCCACATTGAAGTAAACACGTCTATGAATCCAGTGTTCATTTTGCTGTGATAATGCGGTATGGCAACTTGGACCGATGCATATATGTGCCTGGTCCTACGTTGTAGCTGACTGACTGACTGACTGACTGAGATATTCCAGACAATCAGCTTTTTACTTCAAAAATGCCTTATCACCAGAGACAGAGATCAGTGAGTAAGGTATAAAATTTCTAGAGTTGATCTTTACGAACTCTCACTTTTCGTTGTGAGAAAGCAGAATCGTTGTAAGTGCTAGTTTCCTGAAGAAAAAATCAACGGCTATCAGACTACTGTACAGTCGGCAGTACAAAATCACCTTCGAACCTTAATCTGTTTGGTTTAGTCTTACCGTTCTCCAACCGACATGCATAGCATGGCAAAATCTTTAGAACTAATGTCCTAGGCAGCATAGAACGACTGTATCATTACAGTAGGTAAGGCTGGCTACCACACCAAGGTAGCGGCTACGGTTGTGATATTTGATGAATTTTACACCTTTGCTATATTTACTTCATATACGTCCAGTGAGGGATTCACCAAGAGCATGAGGTGATTTAGTATTCCAGACCTTTGACAGTGCATCATATTACAGATTTAGTGGTTGAACTTACAAAAGCAAGTGAGTTTTCTATACAACAGAATGTCATTCTTCCATATCCTTGAATCGTCTGTATTTTTATTACAGTTGTTTGATGATCTAGTTAGGATATAATGATTATTTGCAATTAGTACCTACAATTGTCGACTGCGTAGCAGGGTAAACTTTAATATATTCCGAGAGGAAAGTTACTTACATAACCAAGTCATAAATGAACCGCACACTGATTGACATAAACAAGTCACCAGAAACAGCGGTTCATCACATCAAGTTAATATGTTTCATAACAACATTTCCTATAAAAAATCCGGAGGACCAATACATGTATGATTTTTAGTGACTGATAAAAGTTTCAGAAAATCGGATTCCTTTACAACTTTTTCTGTAGAATATTTATGATATATAGGGTGGAAGTTTTGGGACTTTTGAGCAACATACAATGAACCAAAACTAAGTTAAACAGTACTAGTATTGTGGATTGTGAAATCAGAGAGTAGAGACTTATATTCACAAAAGAAAGGAAAATCTGGCGAGACTATAGTTTGTGGACGAACCAATCAGGTATAAGACAGCAGATCTCGGATTTTCCACGAAAGTCGTTCATCTATTTGGCTAAAGAGAGTTTTTGCATTATAGCTGATGTCAGTTCGTGATGAAAACCCCATATATAATTAATAACTAGGGCAACTTATGACAATTATTGCGAACTGGATAATAAAAGCATCGGTAACACTGGTTGCAGCCAGGTACTACAATATATACGGATGATTAGAAACCGTACAGACTCCTACATATGCTTGGTTATGTGCATCGTGTCGTTATCCACAAGTGGCAATTTGTGTACTCGGCAACCGGAGTGCACACAAACAACATTGAAGCTATGTGGTCGAGGCTGAAAGTTTTTGCGACCTTATCATTGCCCCAGAGTCCCATTATTCTGTAGCCATTGACTCATTCAAGAGAAGAATAGACACTCACAGAAGCATATGAGAAAAGAAATAACACGTAAATATTGGTACAAGGAGCGCCAATACATATGCCCCTCACAAAACAATGAGAATTCGAAGAGAAAGAAAAAAGGTAAGGAGCATGAAGAAAAAGAGAACAATAACAAGACGTTTGGTGTTAGGTAGTGTAGTAATAATAATAGTAATAATGAGGGAACGGAAAGGTACAGTCAGAAGAATTCTTTCAGTTAAGGAATATACAACCACTTTTCACGAAGAAAGTAAAAGAAGGTTACAGCAGGTTCGCCATTGGCTCCTATTCTTAGCCATATTTGATAACGTCTCTAGCCACTGTGTATCATCATGTCTCAGACCCCAACCAGGGGGTCGTGAAGGACCAACACAAGCCAGTCCTTTTCAGCTTTCTTCATACCACGACACCATGTCATACACTGACCACCTCTCCGCTTTCTCCAACCAGCCCCAGAGTCGGCAAATAATGCACGACGTGGAATTCTCTGGGACGACATTCGGAGAACATTTCAAAGCCACCGAAGTCGGTGTTTCAAGATGGTGACACCAATTGAATTATCGTCTCTATGTCCGAACACACGATGCCGAACCTCTGCATTACTGACATGGTGTTGCCACTGGATGTCAGCAATCCTTCGGAGACAGCGATGATCGAACACGGAGAGTCGTCTAACGTCCTCAACTTGGAGAGGCCAGGTTTCACAAGCATAGAGCAAAACTGCTCTCACCGACGCGTTATAGATCCCACCTTATACAGCCAAACTAACATCACGAAGGCGACAAAGGTGGCCCAGATTGGCATAAACCGCTCTGGCTTTCACTATACGTGCAATGATCTCATTACTCACGCCACCACCAGCACTTATGCAGCTACCTAAATACACGAACTTCTCAACTACTTCTATCTGCTCACCATCCAGGGTGAGTACAGGATTACGATCCTTCCAGTCTTAAGAAGCACTTTGCACTTCAAAGGTGCGGAGCACATACCCATACCTGCGGACACTGATTCCCAACCGATTAAGTGTGGATTGCATGCCTTGGGCGTTATCACACTGTAAGAAAATATCATCCGCATACTCAAGGTCGAGAAGTCTTTCTCCAGGCAACAGATCCACACCACTATTACTTACATCCATCAAAGCTGTTTCCGGAATGTCATCGATGGCAAAGTTGAAGAGGAATGGTAAGATTAAGCAACATTGTCTAACACCACTGCTCGAATGGAACAATGGAGAGAGGTAGTTGTATGCCCTCACTCTGACTGTGTTTGTATATAGAGCTTTTAGGATGTAATAAACTTCTCAGACACACTCTTCTTCAATAGACAATCCCAGAGGGTGAAGATATGATCAATACATCCTCGACCATAACGAAACCCAGCCTGCTCCTCGCGAGTCAATCTTTCTCGGGTTTTGAACAACATACGAAGTATGACGGAAGACAATAGCTTGGACGCAATCGGAAGTAGACTTATCCCCCGATAGTTGTTACAGGAACGACGTGAATCGTTTTCAAAGATAGGGAGAACTATTGACTCATTCCATGACGTTGGTACACTCTGTAGTTCCCAGACCTTTGTAAACAACGCCGTCAGTTCCTTAGGTAGAAAGTCACCACCATCTTTAAAAAGAGGCGGAGGTAAGTCATCTGGGCCAGGTGATTTGTAACGCTTCAAAAGTTGTAGTTCTTTGCAGACTTCCGCCTCATTTGGTGAGTCAGTCGTCACCGGACATGGAGGGCAGGACAATTTGACCGTTGTTGCCGGAGCAGCAGACCAGTTGAACCGCAATTCGATTATTCTGCCCATCGTCCATGACGTCGATGGATATTAGTGATCGGCGTTCCATCATCCTCGCAGATTGTTTCGCTCACAACAAACTTCTTGCCGTCAGTGGCTCGGATGAGTTGGAAGGGCTTCCGGTAATTACCAGATGCAGCCGTTGGTTCCATCTCATTGGCTCGCTTCGACCACCAGGCTTCTCGGTCCTTAAGCAAGCTTTGCCCAATTTCATTATGTAAAACTCTTCGCTTGTGGTCAAACTCACGGTCACCCAGAGTAGACAGACGGACTTCAATGAGTTATAAGGAACCAGAAGAAACCCAGTGTTTATAAGCGGGACGTTTAACGAACCCACAACTGACTGTACTCGCCATTTTCATGGCGTCATGCAATCGCTACCAACGCTCAACTATAATTTTCGGTGGAATGGTAGCTAGCGTGGAAACTAGCTCGGTTCGATACTTACTTGCAACAGAAGTTTCAACCAGCTTGCTATCATCAATCCGTTGATGGCGGTCACTTCGTTGTTCACTGAAAAGTGAGGTAACATTGGGGCAGACCAAAAGCAAGGTCAGACGAGGATGACACAGGGTCCCCAGATAAGCGCACGTAAAACAAGCTTTTGAAGTGACAGATGGAGATCAAATTTGTAGTACTTCACCAGAGTCTTGAACATGGGTCTCGGATAGACGGCAGACATCGATATTAAGACGCTCCAAAGACATAGCCAGCCCTATATGTTGTTCAACCTGCATAAGTATGCAAACGTTAAAGGCAGCCAGTTTGAATGGCGCACGTGGTTTCAGAAAAACTGCTTCAGTACTCATATTCAGTGGTAACATACATTTTTCAACCGGACAGTGACTCGAGAACGTTTAGACACAGTCGAATTTCCACCATAGACGAGCTACTGTAAAAGTCGAAAAAATAAGTATAGACACAGTAGGAATAAAAGAGGGTGAATAATGATGTAGCAAATAATAATAATAATAACAATAATTGGAATCATTTGATCGTTTGTTGATGCACGAAAAGTATATACTGCCCGGGTGCCCGAATCGAAGCAGGTGGTTTCCCTAGCGGGCCGAACCCCGAGCCTTTTACCTAACTGTCTAACTCACAAGGCAGTGGAAAAACGTAAGGATATACAGTCCCATGGTAGCCGGTGATCAACGATTGGTTCATACGCCAATTGTTGCCGCAGGATACTGGAGCCCATGTGCACCATTGGTTTTGGATCCGGTTAATGTGCCGGATATTCGCTTTTCATCCTGTCATTTTCGTAAACAACACCCCCGCCAAGAGGTAGTGGGTATGGATTCCCTGACAGAGGCTGTATACGCGTGGCCGTGTGACAGTATTTCGAAAGGTAGGGCGAACCCACCCCACTCTCGACCATACCAGGGCATTTGGGGGCTATGCCTTAATTCAAATGATATTGCCTTAGCATATATATAAATATATATATATATATATATATATATATATATATATATATATATATTTATAACAGTGATATATATGATGGGATCGATTACTGGAGGGGGGTGTATCAGTATCCGACAATGAAGACTCGACGTCAAAGTACGATGTTTTCAAAGTAACGAATACTGTGACCATCAAACTATGTTGAATAAAACTGACTATTTTTTCAATAAGTTTTAAATATGTTATATATTGTTCACTGTTTTTTTATGTAAAAACAGCAATTTCCAAACGTTTCGTGAATAATGTACCATTTTGCTGCAACACTAAGATAGAAAATTATAAAGGACAGAGAACCTGGGGAACATCATCGCTGAACAAGGAGAATCTGATGCAAACATAAAAGCGAAGGGCTGCATTCGTACAGTCCAAGAATATATGTAACTCAAAGCAACTGCCTTCAAACCAATATCGAAGCCAGGATCCTCATACAAGCATCAAGACAGTCCTACTGTATGCAGTTGAAACTTGAAGAGCTATCATGACCATCATCAACAATGTATGAGTATTTATAAACAATTGTCTACGCAAGATACTGAATGTCCGTAGGATGGATACCATCAGCGAGAGCTTACGGTTGAAGAGAAAAAACCAACTTTCAGATGACAAGGAAATTGGGAAAAGTCGTAGGTACTGGATAGAACATGTATAACAGAAATGGCCAAACTGCATCGCGAGGCAAGCCTTAGCTTGGAATCATGAAGGGAAGTGGAAAAGAGGAAGGCCATAAAACATATTACATCGTGAAATAGAAGCATATATGAAAAGGATGAATAACATCTTGAGAGGACTGCCCATGACAGAGTTGGATGTAGAGTGCTTGTGCTCGCGTCACGCTCCTTCCTAGGAGGACAAGCGTAAGTACGTAAGTTTTTATTTATTCAACCATTCCCCATAAGGTCTCTTGGATATAGCTTTATTACAATCCATAAAGTTTAAAACGTCTTGGACAATTACGTTCAATAAATTTCATCTGTACATGATAACGTTCATTGATTAGAACTTTAGTGAATCACAAAAATTGGTCTTGACTTCCTTACTCGTCTCATTTATATTTTCAGGTTCTACTGTCGTCAATCCATAATTATTACGTTGCAAAGACTATAGTAAGGTTGATACAAATAAGTGAATTTAGCAATTTCATATTATAATGTGTAGGAATCTAGGGTTGGTAAACGCCATAGATTCACCTAACTTGTGAACTAACTTGGAGATATGTTCATATTTCAAATCTTGCCACTATAATGGTAATCGAACGAAAAAGATGGTCCCTTTCAACAGGAAATGAAATTTGAATAGATTTGGTGGATTTAATGACGACTTAATTTAGTTAAACCACTATTGTCATCTAGATATAATGATTGAAGTTTAGTTGATGGTAATATATAATATTATTCATATATAGCTAACAAAGATAGCATGCTTTCAAATATTTTACTCGAATAAATTAGTAAAAGATATATGAAGGAATCTGTCGCTACATTAAATCACTTTGATATGTTTAACTGAATTGGCTCGAAATGAATAAATGTTTCATACGACAACTGTATAAATAAATGGTAGTAGTAGTAGTTCGAAATCGCTAAACGATAAAATTTTGCGTTAAACACACTAGGTACATATATCACTTTAGTACGCTTGTAGCTGATATGTTGTTAATAAGTTATAAATACTCCATATCATGTCAATATCACACAAGAATTATGCCGTTCGGAATATCATACGTAGGTTTCATTAAAGGATATGATGTCAAATAAAGAATAAACAAATAAATTTTGAGCCTATTCAGAGAAAGTTCCTTATAAAGTGTTGGTACATTTGTGACTTGCTCATAACCCAAGAAAATTTTCAAACCAGGCAGCAAAATTTTTAAAGACATAAATAAATAGCGAACATTGTATTGAAATTAAAATGTAATCATGTATGACAATCTCACATTTCAATAGCAATCGTAAGATTCTTTGAAATCTTTTGTTGCGAAAAAAGGAGATAATAAAACTGAAATAAAGATTGAGTTATGCCAGTTTAATCAATATACGTATTGATGCCGACAGACGATAAAATGCGCAGCTTAGACAGAAGTTTCTTAGCTTACTTAAATGTTATACTTATTGTAAGTGTTAACGTCATTCAATATAAGTGATGCATGGTTCTATAGGGAAACATCTGACGAAGTAAATGATGAATGTGCACACACGGCTATCTTACAATCCCTCTGCTAGAAACGTGGATTTGCGACTCATGCTAACCACGCTGATGAGAGCTTCACATTAAACTCAACAGGACTCTCAGAAGTGAATCCGGGCGCAGACTTGGTATGTCAGAAACTGTAACACCTGAAAATCAACACTTTTCCGGGCCCGGGTATGGTTCGTTCCTGACGCGATTTAAAATTGGATAGACTACGAAACATCTAACTTTAACACCTCAGAGTGTGAAGTAATCCATGTGGGACGTATTACATATTACGTATGCAACTTAGGTATCTCCTCTCTATAGGTATCCTAAATTGAAAAGAACTGGGGGTGTTGATACAGCATAACGAGAAATCCTAAGCTAACTGCGAAAAAATGCCTTTCGAGCAAATCTCGCACTGGTAACGTTGAGGAGCATTTTCGGCCGATTCGATCAAGAAACTTCAAACATATTCTTCAGCGGATTTATTAGTCCATATTGAATGCATGTAAAACATAGTATTTCCTTCCTGAATCTAAAAAATTCAGGGCACTTTCAACATATTCAACAGCCAGCTATAAAATCAGTTCGTGGACTCAAATTCAAGTCTTGTGAGGAGCGCTTCCAAATCCTGAATCTTAACTCATTGGAGTAGAGGCAACTAAGAGGTGACCTTCTTATTCCTTACAACATCATTATCACAGCTAGATATTCTCTTAAACACGTACTTAAGTTTAGTCTCCGCACAAGAGCGATCGGTAACACCCAGAATCTGGAGACATAACGCAGCAGTACGGACTATAGACTGTGGTAATTAGAAGTGCTTGAATTATAGTACAAACTGAGAATCCCAGAAATAGCGCAATTTATTCAAGAAGTAATAGATAAGCACGAACGAATGTGTTGCATTCGGAATCCGAAATCTAGCAGTCAACAGGTAGAAAGAGATAATTAGTTCACACAAACAGCACAGGACACGCCTACTTCCTAAGATTAGTCAGATGTTGGAAATCGCTGCTTGCGGAGTTAGTCAAAGTATTCTCTCACGAGTCTTTTAAGAGAAAACTTGACATATTCCTAAAGTCTAAGGACAGTTTCACTGTGATATATACATAAATATATATATATTCTCCCTCTTTTATGGTTAATATATCTAGTTTCCAGTCTGGAGGCTTTTGTGATACACAACTATCGAATATGGAAGCCCTTTAAGCAAAAGCTTCTTCTGTTCCTTCCGGAACCATTTGACCAATTTGTTTCAGGGTTTCGACGCGGTAAATTAAATGTGGCGGATCAAGTGTTTCGACTGAAGGTTAGCGTACATTAATTTGGTTTATTGAAATCTAATGTTGATCAGTCAGACATTAGTAGTCGTGCCTATTATGTTAAATCATCAAATAATAGAGCCAAAAGCATATCTGTTTCGTGTGGGAATTCATGGTACCTTTATCTCACAATTCATATATGAATGAGTATACAATTTAAATGTACGAACGTTCATTTAAATTGTTCACTTATCAGTCAGTCATCTACAACGTCATATGTGTCATTGTGTACCCTTCACTTACTACTCTTGTCAATCGTTTCTCTTTTCACGATTATAATAGTGACAGTAAGGACAAAAGGCCTACTTTCGGTGGAGTTTTGTTTTCTGAGCTGGAAGGTTTGGTCGTGGAGCTCTCATCGTCTTTCTGAACGACATCAGCACAAATTTCAAAAGGCCTACGTCCTGTGTCATTTCTTTTCTCATATGCTTCTGTGAGTGTCTATTCTTCTCTTGAATGCGTCAATGGCTACAGAATAATCGGACTCTGGAGCAATGATAAGGTCGCAAAAACTTTCAGCCTCGACCACATAGCTTCAATGTTGTTTGTGTGCACTGCGGTTGCCGAGTACACAAATTGCCACTTGTGGATAACGACACGATGCACATAACCAAGCATATGTAGGAGTCTGTACGGTTTCTAATCATCCGTATATATTGTAGTACTTGGCTGCAACCAGTGTTACCAATGCTTTTATTATCCAGTTCGAAATAATTGTCGTAAGTTGCCCTAGTTATTAATTATATATGGGGTTTTCATCACGAACTGACATCAGCTATAATGCAAAACTCTCTTTAGCCAAATAGATGAACGACTTTCGTGGAAAATCCGAGATCTGCTGTCTTATACCTGATTGGTTCGTCCACAAACTATAGTCTCGCCAGATTTTCCTTTCTTTTGTGAATATAAGTCTCTACTCTCTGATTTCACAATCCACAATACTAGTACTGTTTAACTTAGTTTTGGTTCATTGTATGTTGCTCAAAAGTCCCAAAACTTCCACCCTATATATCATAAATATTCTACAGAAAATGTTGTAAAGGAATCCGATTTTCTGAAACTTTTATCAGTCACTAAAAATCATACATGTATTGGTCCTCCGGATTGTTTTATAGGAAATGTTGTTATGAAACATATTAACTTGATGTGATGAACCGCTGTTTCTGGTGAGTTGTTTATGTCAATCAGTGTGCGGTTCATTTATGGCTTGGTTATGTAAGTAACTTTCCTCTCGGAATATATTAAATTTTACCCTGCTACGCAGTCGACGATTGCAGGTACTAATGTCAAATATGTCCAAATGCCTTGTTATGGTCGTGAGTGGGGTGGGTTCGACATACCTCTCGAAATACTGTCACACGGCCACGCGTATACAGCCTCTGTCAGAGAAGTCCTTTTCAGTGCCTTCTCGTGGCGTAGTTTCGTTCACAAAAATCAGAGGACGAAAAGAGAATGTCCGGCGCTTTAGCCGGATTCCAAACCAATGGTGCACACTAGCTCCAGTATCCTGCGGGAACAAATGGCGTATGAACCAATCGTTGGCCACCGGCTACCATGGAACTGCATCTTCTTACGATGCTCCACTGCCTTGCGGGTTAGGCGTCTAGGTCAAAAGCTCGGCGTGTGGCCCCCTTAGATAACCACCTGCGTCGATTCGGGGACCCGGGCAGTATCGCAGCCCACACGCAAATGATGAACTATCTATGTCTATGGAAACTGCTTTTCTCGCTTCGAATAACAATCAAATGATTCCAATTATTGTTATTATTATTATTATTTGTTATTATTATTATCATTATTCACCCTCTTTTATTCCTACTGTGTCTATACTTATTTTTTCGACTTTTACAGTAGCTCGTCTATGGTGGAAATTCGACTGTGTCTAAACGTTCTCGAGTCACTGTCCGGTTGAAAAATGTATGTTACCACTGAATATGAGTACTGAAGCAGTTTTTCTGAAACCACGTGCGCCATTCAAACTGGCTGCCTTTAACGTTTGCATACTTATGCAGGTTGAACAACATATAGGGCTGGCTATGTCTTTGGAGCGTCTTAATATCGATGTCTGCCGTCTATCCGAGACCCATGTTCAAGACTCTGGTGAAGTACTACAAATTTGATCTCCATCTGTCACTTCAAAAAACTTGTTTTACGTGCGCTTATCTGGGGACCCTGTGTCATCCTCGTCTGGTCTTGCTGGCGTTGGTGTCGCACTAAGCGCTAGAGCTGAGGCAGCACCAATTGATTGGATGCCCATTAACAGTCGGTTATGTGCTGTTAGATTAGAGAGTTCCATCAAACTGAGAAGAAATCGGCGTGAGAAACGACGTCTTTTCGTCGTCTTCACCTATGCTCCAACAGATTGCAGCTCGGATGCAATCAACGATGAGTTTTACTACCAGTTACCTGTTTTTCTCCAGAAAGTGCGTTCGACAGATATTGTAGTACTAGCCGGAGACTTTAATGCTCAGGTCGGGCGTCTAATGGTGCACATTGGCGTTACCTCACTGTCTTGTGGATCTGAAATCGTCATCTTGATACACAAAATAATACACTTTCAATTTCACTTGCACTTCACAACAGCATGTTTGAATTGAATGAAACTGCCTTGAAAGTGATGTATGAACGATGATTTGTGGCGAGGAAGTTTGGTGGTTTTCAATAAGTGTCTTTATTGAGACATGTGCAAACGAAGCTGTCACTCAGTTCAGCATAGAGCATGCATTGAATGTGTGTTGCTTGTAGAGTTTCCTTCCATGAACGGAATAGTGTCATTGTTTTTCCAAACAGCAACGACAATTTCATGAAAACATTTCTCTCCATCTGCTATGATTGCAGTCATCAAATAATGTGGGTGATTCTGGTCTGTGTGTTATTAGTTAATGCGCCAGATTGAAAATTCATCCATGATCAAAGTTAAATCTTATTCGACGAATATTGAAGGCAATTTAATGATTAGATGGTTGAATGATTCTCTTGTAATCCAAATATTATTTCAATAGTCTAACACATGTCGAACTGAAAATTGTTTTTATTTGCTAAAAACACCTAGTCACCAGATGGAACACATCTCTGCATTGTACGATTTATTCTAAAATTCGCTATGATAAATTTTAATTCACTTGTTAGCACCATAAGTTTAACGGAAATGTGCGACAAAGCTGAGATTTCGAAAGTAAGGCAATCATTTTCAAGGTAATCGCAATTACATGGAGTGTTTTCGCAAATACAATGCTTCTGAATAATTCAATATCTCATGAATCAAAAGAAAAAGCGGACGTTTCACAGTCAATGCACTGTCAACTAACTGACTTTCAGTCTTTTCCTAGACTAATATCATCTCATCAGTCGTTTTTTATTTATATGCTTAGGTAGATCCGATCAATGAGAAGACTTTAATATTAGTTTCAAATAAGGTCCTCAATCTATTCTATGATTCAACAATGAACCGATATTTTAATAATAATAGTCGGTGAAATATCATTTGGGACGTATTTTTAAATATCATTTATTAACTGACCACAGTTACACGTGGATTTTCCGATTTCATAAAACAAAGGTGCTGTTTTCAAGTGTGAAAATAGTCAAGGTTGAACCTACCCTCGATGGCTTCATTCTTCACTAACGTGCCAGTGTTAATCCCTCTTCCAGGAACCAGTATTTGATGTTCTATATTAACTTGTGTGGTAAAATGATCAAAAACTACAATATTCGAATTGTGACCTAAGTAGCAATTTGAAAGATTTCTACTCGGGAATAAATTGTTGAAATTCCGATATCAATATTCATGGTTTACATCAATCTGAGGATGAACATTTATCAATAATAAGGCTGATCAATCGTGGTCCAAAAAACCAATGAGATTATTCAAACAACAATACAAAATTGTTTATTATCTTCACCATTTAAATACTCAATAATACATTTCAACCGATCAACATCTACCACATGAACAAACATTCAGTGGATTTTCTCGCAGGCGATCACAAAACACTCTATCTCATGTATTCACACAGTCAGTGCGTGTCTTGAAATGCAGCTTCATTATTCGCTTCAAGTAGTGTAGGCATATGATCGTCATTGAATATTCAATATTCAGGAACCTATACACTGTGCGTCCACAAACTTTTTCTCATTTTCAATTCTGCATCACGTCAACGATAATTTCATCAACTAACTTCACGCCCGAAATAACTGATTAATGTAGTTTTCATGAAGTTATATTGAATAACTGTTTATGAATTCAAGAATTTTCTGTTGTAACATGCTTATAACTGAGTACAAACTTATGCAAACCCGAATTCGAGTGTTCCACTGAAACAGGCCAGGACTTATTATTTGAGCAATATAGAGTCAAACAACATGATCACTACTCCTTCTCACCATAATGTACATCAAATGATAACTAAATCAACTCAATCTCTTCGCTAGCCTGTCTGACGCCGTCTAGCAAATCGTTATCAAATACAGTGCGTGACAAACACAGTTTTCTTAAAGCCAATCAAACCATTTGAAACGGGATGAATCGTGATCTAGATCTCAATAATTCGGATGTCCCTAGTATGGAGTCCATTAGTTCATTCAAGAACTTCAAATCTTTATATATATATATATATATATATATATATATATATATATATATATATATATATACGACAGACTGATGTCTTAATAATAGGGATTACTGGACAGAGACTGCTCGTTCGAGGGTGCTGTGAATTGCTAATAGTAGATGATTATTCTTCATATATACCTTGTGAATTATTAGTTAGCGAAACAGGACTGTCAATAACGGGTTTAAAGAATTTGTAAAGGCCTAAAGTGAAGTTGTCTTTCCTAGTTTCTAAAGAAAATTCTGACACCTTACTTAAAGATCTGATAACTACATGTGCTCCATGGAGTGGATGTATGAAAAGTCAGCATATAAAACTTCAAGTACAGGGTGATAAAGTCTTTCCTAAAGGACGAATACTTCCTTACGGTCTTCGAGAAGCAATACAGAACACATTAAACGATTTGTGTGAGAAAGGCATAATTGAACCGATTCAGTCTTCAGCATGGGGTACTCCTTTTGTTACTCCAATGAGGTCGGATAGCAAGACCCCTAGAATATTTGTTGATTATAGATTAACATTGAATTCCCGTTTGTTGAAGCGAACGTGCACTACGGTAGAGGCTGAAGATATTCTAAATCGACTTCATGGTTCTAAATTCTTCTCGAAAGTTGACCTAAAAGATGCTTATCTTCAAATCCCATCAGATCACTCTTCATCTGTTTTGACGACAATTAACACTCCTTTTGATCTGTTCAAATACAATTTCCTTTCATTTGGTCTGAGTTGTTCTCCAGCCATATTTCAGGAAGTTATGAATAAAGTAGTTCGTGATCTTGAAGGTGTTGAAGTTTATCAAGATGATCTGATTGCTCGTGGTTCGAATAAGGTCGTTCATGATCAGAGATTTATTGCTTTATTGAGTCGTTTAATTGAGGAGAACATTACAATGAATCCAAATAAGTGTTCATTTTGTGTATCTGTCTTTGAATGCCTTGGATAACTAGTTGATGGTGATGGTTTTAGACCAGATATCAAACGACTAGCTCCATTGACAACTACACCGTCTCCAAAAAATCTTACGGAATTACGTTCACTAGTGGGTGCTCTTTAATACTATTCCCGTTTTATTCCTAATTTTTCTTGTCGTGCAAATTGTTTATTTAATATTTCGACATCCAATTCATTCAAATGAGGTGAGGAACAGGAGTCATGCTTACGAGGTCTGCTACAGTTTCTTCAAAGTGATGCTGTTCTTCGAACTTACTCCTTTAGTGTACATTCTGTGCTTATTACTGATGCATCACCAGTGGTGATTGTTGCAGTTTGGAACAAGGAGGTAGACCAATTATTTGCGTTCCACGCAAACTTACTGTTACTGAACAAGGCTATTCACAGACTCAGCGAGAAGCATAAGCTGTGTTTTGGTCTGTCAAAGGACTTCATAAATATTTATTCGGAAGGAAATTCACCAATGTTACCGATCATGAAGCTTTAAAGTTTATTTATCATCCTGAAAAATCCTTGACAGGTTCCTCAGCTACTATGGTTCAACGATGGAGTATTGCTTAGAGTGCATATGACTATACGGTTCAGCATATAAGTGCCAAACAAATTCAGCGTGTTGACTACATTTTGAAACAGTCATTACAAGATAGACCTGTTAATACTTCAGACTGTTTGTTAGTGCAACCTTTACCAGTGAAACATTCAGACCTCATAAGAGAAACTCGTATATACGTTGGATGTATACTCAGTGCTATACGGAAAGGCTGGAATGCTAATTTGAAACGTAGATTTCCTATCTATTTTTCAAAGCAGGATGAGCTGTCTACTACTCCGATGGCATTTTGTGTTTAAATAATCGTGTTGTCATCGTTCCTTCATTGCGTAAATCTGTTCTTGAATATCTTCATGGTGGTTATTTGGGTGTTGAGAAAATGAAGTCCTTGGCAAGGCTCACATGTTGGTGGCCAGAGAAAATGCAGATATATGTCATCAGTCTAAAAATCAGCCTTCGAAGTGGACGCCATGACCAGTATCGTCTGAGGCCTGGCAGAGAATTCATGCTGACTATTGTGGTCCGTTTCTTGGCAAATACTACTCATTAGTAGTAGTTGATTTTTATTCAAAGTGGCCTGAAGATTTTTCGCAACTTCACCAATTGTGATTTCACAATCCAAGCACTAAGAAAAGTGTTTAGTCGAGAAGGGGTTCCTATGGTGTTAGTGACCGATAATAGCTCTCATTCTGCTGCAGATGCAGTCACTACCTAATTGAATGGTATGGGGTGCAAACATCTATTTACTGCTCCCAGACATCCTTGTTTTGATGGTCAGGCAGAAAATTTCGTCAGGACATTAAATACTGCTAATTAGTCTATTGCCGCCTCATTATTTAATGAGGTGGAGAGGGGAGAAGATACCTTCATAATGCAATATAGAAATGCCAGACATTCGGTGACGGAAGAGCTATTGAGAGGAAGAATTCTTTGGTCAAATATGAAATGTTTGAAGTCTGCAGAAGCTACATATTATCGTGGAAATGATCTTCGACCATCCACGGGATTGTGCTGAACGATGTCGGGAATTCGATGGTGCGAATACTAGATGTCGACGACTTAAGTACACACAGTCGATATGTTGGTCAAATGTAATTTCGGAAACCAGGTGAGTCAGTTCCAATTTCGGTCGTTCATTCTGATGCCAGTGATTACATCCTAGATAACACAGAGTGCTTATCCAATACACTGTCCGATAGGTACAAGATGAACTTGAGATGATGTACAATTGATAACAGACACCTAGACTCCAACTTAAGCTGTGACGGATGTGGCGTTTGAATTAATTAATGATTCTGATAAGTCGTGTAGGTTGAACGCCATTTACGATTCCTAAGCTATTTCGGTAACCCGCAGTCTAGAACTACACAGCGACTTGAACTCCAGAGAGAAGACACAGGAATGAGAGAAAGCACTTTATTCCAAGGTTCATTTTTGTACAGAAAATCATGGGTATTTATAGATTTTGGCGTCTGTTAAATCAACATCATTTTACAGCCAATCCGATAACAACACATTATGCTACCGACCAATAGTAGCACGCCACGTTGGAATTCTAGAACGTTCCATCACACTCTGATTGGCCAGGACTCTTCGGCTCCTTGTGGGCCTCTGGAGGCTCCGTTGAAGTTCTCCGGAAGCCGACCCAACACCTCCCCCGAATAAGATTTCTTTCTGGGATCCACTTGTAGTTTGATAACTGGATTGCGACGGCGTCCCATTATTCTTGTCGTCTTTCCTGTCCAAGACTTCTTTTCAGTGTTCCTGGGCGTTTGTGGCATTGGTGCGTCTAAGATTAAATCTAACGGAAAAGTCGGCCGGTTACTTCGAGTCTGCACCGTTCTTTTGTCCTTAAGGATTTGATTTGTGTGACGTATACATGTCCCAAAAGCTCCTCGAACTTTGTACAGTACTCTTCCCAGTTTTTGCACCACTTCGCCCGGCTCCCATCGGTTCTTCCCGATGTAGGATTTAATGTAGACTTTGTCGCCAATACTGAAGTTCCGGATACTTGGATCGCGACTACGCTCATCCACTAGTTTGGATGGCAACATGGCATCGAAGACTGTTCGAATACGCCTTCCAAACATGGCTTCCGCGGGAGATTTGCCGTCTTGAACATTTGGGTTTGGGGTGGATCTGTATGATGTTAGAAATTTTGTGATCACCTGCTCAGTCGTCCCTTCTCCTCCCCCTTTCAGTAATGCTCGTTTAAAAGTGTCCACATAGCGCTCTGCTTGTCCGTTTGATTGTGGATGATAGGGTGGAGAACGAAGATGATTTATTCCGTTTGTTCTACAGAAATGTTTAAACGATTCTGCGGCAAACTGAGAGCCGTTATCCGTCACTAAGGTCTCTGGCACTCCGAAACTGCTAAATAGGGTAGACAACTTGCGGATCGTTTCTGACGTTGTACAATTTGGCATGATGTATACTTCCGGCCATTTAGTGAATGCATCTACGATAATTAGAAACATTTTCCCTTGGATTGGACCGGCAAAATCTGCGTGAAGTCTTACCCAGGGTCCCGCGGGCATAGGCCAACACTGAGGTTCGCATTTCGAAGGATTTTTAGCGGCTTGAATACATGATGAACAGTTACGGCATTTATTCTCGATATCTTTGTCCATTGACGGCCAATAAGCATAGCTACGAGCCAAAGATTTCATTTTACTGATTCCAGGATGGCCACTGTGAAACTGCTTGAGAACCTTGTGACGTAATAACTTCGGAATAACAATGCGATCACCGAACATAATACAGGAGTCAACAACCATTAGAGAGTCCCGTCGACGAAAATATTGCAAAAGTTCTCCGTCAAGGCGATTGTTTGGCCATTTGGTCAAGAGATAGCATTTAACTGAGCTCAGTATCTTATCACTTTCAGTTAACTTCTTGATAGTTTCAAAGGTTACTGGGAGTCCATTAACTGCGTCATCCAACACGCGATGAACTTCTTCCTCGGCTTTTATATTTGCTACAAGAGTCTCCTCCGAGGTTTTCGATTGAGAGCCTATTAATCTCGACAATGCGTCAGCTTGCCCGAAAGCGGTAGTAGACTGATACTTGATCTTGAAGTCGTAACCCAGAAGTGTGGTTGCCCATCGTTGGAGTCGGTTAGCTGTATGAACAGGAATTCCTTTCTTTGACCCAAAAACTGCAAGTAGTGGCTTATGGTCTGTTATTAGGGTAGAATGTCGACCATATATCATCTTGTGGAACTTTTTCACTGCAAAGATAATTGATAGGGCTTCTTTCTCGATTTGGCTATAGTTCCTTTCAGTCGTTGTCAAAGATCTGGCAGCGTGTGAGATAGCTTTTTCAGACCCATCAGGAAAAATGTGAGAGATAACTGCGCCCACACCATAGTTAGAAGCATCTGAAGCGACGACTATCGGTAGAGAAGGATCATAATGTGTCAATAAGAGATCGGAAGTTAGGAGTTGCTTGATTTTCTCAAAAGATGCTTGGCAGTCTGCAGACCAATTCCATCTTGTATTCCTTTGTAGTAGGTTGTTTAGTGGAGCGCGTAGACGATGGAGATCGGGGAGAAAGGTACCGTAATGACTGACCAATCCCAAGAATGATCGTAGGGTAGTAACGTCCTGGGTCTAGGCATTGTGTTCACTGCTTCAATGTTCTCTGGATCTGGACGTCTTCCGTCTTTATCTATTATGAACCCAAGGTACCGTACTTGCTGCATATAGAAGTCACACTTTTCCGCTCGGAGGCGAAAACCATAATCAGCTATGCGTTCTAGTACCTGGTCCAGTTTCTTCTGCAGGTCCATTTTATCTACTGCCGTAATTATGATGTCGTCTAGGTAAGCTGCAGCTCCTGGAATACCTTGTAACATGGTATCCATAATTTGCTGGAAAATAGAGGGCGCTGTCTTTACCCCAAAAGGTAGTCGGTTATACCGGAACAGACCTTTGTGCGTGTTGATCGTTAAGAGATCTTTGCTTTCATCAGATACAGGAATTTGTAGGTATGCGTCTGATAAGTCCAATTTTGCAAAATATCTGCCACCGTTCAGCTTAGCGAAAAGATCTTCTGGTAAGGGTAACGGATACTGGTGAGACTGTAGCGCTTCATTTAATCCCGTGGAGTAGTCTGCACATAAACGAACACTTCCATTCGACTTCTTGACCACCACTATTGGTGCAGCCCAATTCGAGAAGTTCACAGGCTCGATAACACCCATTTGCTGAAGTCGTTGTAATTCTTGTTCAACTATTGGAAGAGCAGCATAGGGTACGGGTCTTTTAGGTCGAAAAACGGGAGCAGCTTCAGGTTTTAAGGTTAACAGTGCTTTAGCTTTCGTACATTCTCCCAATCCTTCTCTAAACACGTTTTGATGTCTTTGTAGCATGGCGTTTTTCTGATTCCATTCTGGGGTGTTGTCTGTACTTACTCGTCTGCAGATACTGTTGATAGAATGATCTGCTAGTTTAAGTGTTTCTATAAGGTCCAACCCCATTAAGTCTAGTGCTGGCTTCTTAGTAAGATACAATGTTGCATTTCTTGTTACCGTACCTTTAGAAACAGTGCATGGTATTTCTCCAACAATATTCAGCTTCCCCCCAGATGCACTGTGTGCCAGCTGTGTTGTTGGGAAAACTGTGGGTCTCCCAATGTTCTTCCACGTTTCTGGGCTGATTAAAGTGATATCAGAAGCTGTGTCCAGCTGAAGACGGGCACGGTGTTTATTAATATTCAAGGTCACATACTTTCTTTGGTGGCAACTTCGTGCTCTGTTATGTGATACCAATATCTTGTTGGTTGGAGCACTATATCTGTGTTTCTTTGAGTAAGATTTCACGGA
>CALYCU020000068.1:0-249881 GCA_944470425.2 Schistosoma bovis | reverse complement strand
GTGGGACGTCTCTTCTTTCTTAATTCTGGTTCCTCTCTTCTTGCACCCATCAGAATGCGTGCGTCATCCAGTGAGTGGAAACGATTGCTTTTCTCAGCTTTCCATTCAGCATTTGGCTGAAGGATGAAAAAGTTGAAATCATAAATGAATGAGAAACAATTCTGACAATGTTGAACTAAAAATGGAATTCAAATATGAAGATTTAGATTTGTTCCTTTTTCAACTGTCAGTTGTTGTATTGAACTTAGATATATGAAATGAAATCAGTTTTAGGCCGATGGCGTACGAAACAATGTAACCTGTCATTTTAAATAACTTATAGATGAATTCTAGTTGTAAAGAGGAGGAATCATCTGAGTGATTGCACATTCTCCTCAATCAAATCTCGTTTCGTACACACGCTACCTACTTCACAAATTGGTAGATCTATTCTAATCCAACCGATCATACACAGTTAGAACGTAAATCATTTTACAATGTACGCCATTTACAACATTACTACAAAAAAGAACCTACATGTTGATTGATATACGAGATGATGTCATCTGACAATGGTTCAAATCTTTCTTTCTTTATTGAAATATGAGCATCGAGAAGGGTTATCAATGAAGCGATACACAACACAGACGTAAGCATAACTAAAGAACTCTTGTGAATGTATTTCTTCGAACACAGATATCATCATATAATCATTGTTTTATATATACTAAACTGAAATAGTGGACTTTGGGTTACAATGGTATGATAATATCACATTTATTATTTCATCCACTTCAGTTTTTAGTTTACAATCAAATGTAACACTTCAATAGAGTTATGTTTCAACATACAAATCATCACAGATCACTTCAGAATGTTGATCAAAGTTCTTATACACAATAAGATTACAAATGAAATAGTAATGGAAATGGAAATCTTGATTTCAAAGGTTAATTTGTCATACATTGCCATTACAGGTACTTGAAAAATAAGATAATCACAAATGTGTTTACTTATAATTTGTGCATAGTGATAAGTTTTTTTATGATAAAACTGTCCGTTTTGAATAAAAACGTTTCAGGTCGATTTAATTAAGCTTCATTTGTATAACCATTACATAGTCTTTAATTATAAGTTTTTGTCCTGTTGAGTTCAAAGTATGATGTGATAGGTTCGAGTTCCGGTTTTTCAATCAAGACAGTTCTGTATGTAGGTTCATCTAGGAAATTCAAAATAGGACGAAACAACCATTCTAAATATCACAGTTGGTTAAAATGTGTTTGTTATGAATAAAATCAGTTTATTATACTTCTCTAATGTAATTGTGGTGTAAGCTGATGGAAGTAGTATGCATTATCAATCGAAGGTGAAATGCTTGAAGGCAGAACGTTGTGATGATCAAAGAAAAAGGAACGAGAACAGAGAAATATTGGTCTGGAAACGAAAGAACACTGATGTTTTCGACAATTGATTGATATTTTGCAAATGAAATATTTACTGTATAGTTCTCAGATTTATTCAACTTACGCCTACCAGCACTCTTCATTCACCGGCAGTAACTCTGGAAGAGCTTCAGTTGGAGTTGGATTTCATCAAGAAACCTATAATTTTATATTGAAGTACAGTCAGTTGTCCGGCACAAGTAGTCACAATTCTGTAAATGCTATGCAGGTAATTGAATGGACGATCGGCTTCGTATTTTGATGATGATTTTGTTTTGATATGTTGTATGAAGTCGGTTCGACGTAGTGAAAATAGCTATCGATTTCGAATCATCATCAATTGTGATTGTAGTTGCAAACCATCACAGCAAAATACTTTTCTGAAAACAATGTTGACGCAATCAGCTTCTACACATATGATGTAACTATATTATTGTGGAACGAGACTACCGATCACTGAATACTTAATCATATCTGGCTTTCTATGGGTCCCTTATATGATGTTATTTGAACATGGAGTTCTAGCTAGGCTACAACATAATCTTAAGTCCGAAAGAACAAAAGATAAAACTACTTCACGTTGTGAGTTGGTGCTTAGCTTCTAATTTGTCCCCAAATGCACTGGTATGGCAGAGAGTGGGGAGAGTCTGCTCTCCCTCTCTAAATGCTCTCACATGGCCACGTGCATACAACCACTCTCGGAGAATTCCGACTCGCTGTCTTCACGCGGCGTAACTGTTGTTTACGTAATTAGCAGAACGAAAAGTGGATATCCGGCGCTTTAACAGGGTTGGTGGACACGGAGAGTCCACGTAAGGAAGTTGGAAAACACTGATTCCAAGCCAATGGTGCATATAAGATTCAGTATCAGTCAATCATTGGTAACTGGCTACCATGGGACTGCATCTCTCGACGTTGCTCCACTGCGACGTAGATCAGAAATTTGGGTCGAAGGCTCCTTTTGTGGTCCTGTAAGGAAATCACCTGCCTCGGTTTAAGCATCCGGATGATATATCTTTCTGGTACCTCCTTCTATTAATGTTTATGTGTTTAAATAAATAAATCAATAGCTTCAATTCAATTCATGATTTCAATCACAAATATCACACATTTCATTGAAATCAATCGAAGTTGAATTTTGCGAAAATGTAGATGGTTCCTTCTCGCTAGTGCTTAAAACTAATCTTTCACAAATGAACGAACAAACAGTGCAGATGTAAAGTTATATCCATTCATTCAATCATAACTTTACACCAGAAGAAACAATTGAATGTAGAATGTAATGACTCCATAAATACTAAGTAATTGGGACTTAATGATTATGTGCAAGATTATTCGTATGAATAATGACGAACAATAATATAGTATTTTCAACGATAAACCACAGCATACTGGTGATTAGCTGTACTTGAAACTGAACAACGGTTATACACATCACTTTGTACTAGTTTTGTAGATGTTCATCAACACACAAAACAACACAACTACAAGGAAATATTTACTTTCAGACTGAAATCAGGTAAACCAGCTCACTAATTGATTAGTTATCACGTTTTTCTAACAGACAATTTAACTAAGAGGCAACAGGTTTCGACACTATTTTCCGACGTCTTTATTTATATATGCTGATTGAATGTTTCTCGATTATTTTGGTTTTATTGTTTTCGTATTACCCTGATTCGAAGCTTTTATTTGAATCATAAATTGTGTCTATGGCGTTTTTCAATTAAACACTAGCATTGATTGCTTATATTCACACCAGTTCATTGTTTCCATGATCAAGCTTGTTGTTTTTATTGCTTCGTAATACTGTTACTTAATAAGTCTACTGAATGGTCTGGTCATGTATGTAGATAAATAAATGTTTGAGATGGGATAACGATTCTGTACTGGTGATCATTGGCCTTGTACTCTTTCTCTTCGTTTAGTGATGGTTATAATCGGGCTAATTGTCAAGCATAGATTATCATTCTCGATAGTTGTGGTCGCGTGTTATTCGCCTAATGTCATATACTTCTGTTGGTCAGTTGTAAGACATAATACAAGTATCTTTTAATACTAATTAACTAGTAGGAATCATTTACTGTAGTTCAGCTATAACGTGAATATTATCAGTTATCATACATTTATACGCTAGTTTTAAAGCGCACTGTGGTAAAACACTGTTCAATGAGTTCAGTTAAAAATTACATGAAATAATGTAAAATGAAGTCCGGCATCCTAATTATATTCCATGTTCAGTATTGTATCACGCCGAATAACTCAACCTTCTTTTACCACACACATTTGGATTGAGACAATGGAAATAGTTTCGGTAATGAGCATGATGAAGACGTTCTGTTTTTGACAAAGAAGTGTATCTGCCAGCCTGAAATGGAAATATTCCATTTGCTTGATTCTATATCGTGTCAGGAATGTTGTTGAGTATGATATATTTTACTATCAAAAAATCTTTTAAGCAACAAAAATGGTTGTGAATTACTAATGTTTAGACGTATGTCGGATTTTCTCGAATAATCTTAATATCCGATTTGATATACAATTAATCATCTGATGATGTACCCGCTTTGACGACTTGATAACACAATTTATTGAAGAGATATGTGTCTTATCAATTAGGACATATTTTATTGGGTGGACGAAACGATTTACGTTAGACGCTCATTCAAAACGTGCGAGTATTTGATTGCCGCATCAGCCTGGTGTGAATTTATTGTGAAGTTGACAAATGGTCTGCAGATTAAGCATTCGTACACATAGACGAAGGTGTTGGATTTAATTATTGGAGGAAGATTAATAAATGAGAATCCCACAATGACCCCAGTTAATTTAGTATAGTCATGCTCAATTGTTATTAGAATTGAACTAGTAACTTGATACCAATCGGTAGTAATGAGCGATGCGCAAAAATGCGTTGGATTGTTATACAACGTCTGTTCAAAAGAAAATACCTTCACAACATTTATCACATTAGTCATTTATCATTTCTATCACGATAAGGTGAGACAAAGTGCATGTCATTTTTGAAAACTCGTGGTCCTTCTTAATGTCCGATTTCACTTATTTGTCGAAACTCTAATTTATGGGTGGGCCAATCAGAGGCGTTTTAGAAATTTCAAGGTTACCGCGCCAACTTCAGTGCTTAGTGCTAACGTACGTTCGGTTCATAGGGAATTTTGTACAAAACGTGATAATTGAGCGGATATAACAAATAAAACGGCGAGACTGTAATGTGTGGACGAATCAATCGCGTAGAAGATAACAGATTTCGGATATTTACGCAAGAGCCCTTCATCGATTTGGCTAAAAAAAGTTTTGGCATTATAATTGATATCAGTTCGTGATGAAAAGCCCATATATAATTCTTCACTAAGTCAAATTACGACAATCATTGCGGACTGGATAATAAAAGCAACAGCAACACTGGCTGCAGCCAGGTGCTACAATATATACGGATGAGTAGAGAGCGTACAGACTCCTACATAGGTTTGGTTATGTGCATCGTGACATTATTCACAAGTGGCATTTTGTGCACTCAAAAACTGGAATGCACATAAACAATATTGAAGCTATGTGGTCGAGGCTGAAAGTTTTGCGACCTTATTAATGCTCTAGAGTCCGAATATTCTGTATCCATATGGATGATTTCCTCTACTAAGTGCATTACGATCATGGAACCTCTGAACTGATTCCTAACATTGAATAGTTTCTTAACCATGTGCAATAAGTGTATCCACTTTATTTCTTTGGTTTTATATATATTTTTACTCTATGCTGACTGTTTGTTGATTAGCTAATATTTTGGAAGGTCACTTAATAATCGTTTGAAGTTCGTCCGTAAATTAGAGTCTCGCCACTTAATTTTCTATCAATGGAAGGAACTAAGTCACTGATCCGTTTTTGTATTTTGATAGAACTGCGTTCTCTGAGATTGATGTTTGGTTGTGATTATTCTCGTTCATATAGCATGAGTACTGGGTCTCTGAATACTCTTTTGAAACAGACATTCTTACTCTTAACCACATTGTCCTATTCGCTTTGAACAATGAGTTATGCACACAAACTGAGGGGATTAGAATGCGATCTCTGTATCACCGTGTCCCAACACTTTGTTTTATAACCAAACGTGAAAACGTTTTAACTATTTGACTCATCAGATTTTGTATTTTCGACTAATATTGTTGGGGTATCACATTTATAATTTGTGACGTGAAGTTCGACCTGATTGATATTATTTATCTAGTCTGTGCATACCATTCAGCCTGAGACTTCATGAGACAAGCGTAGGTAGATCACCCATATCCTCTCTCATTGACTTTCTGGACAAGAAATAATATTGATCATGCAAGGTAGTTTATGTATAGACGACAAAGATGGGACGGTCAGCTGAGCGAAGTCGTCGAACCATTTAATACAAGGAAACATTTCGTTCACTTCTATATTATTAAACAGATGACAACAATGACAATTACAATAATAATATGTGTAGTGATGGAAGCATAAATGAAACATTAAATTCGTCTTTGAAACCATTCATGGTATAGCAACTATCCCACAAACAATTTCTATTATGGTTAATTTTGAATAAGTCCTTTTAATAACTTTCTTAACAGAATATGTTACTTGAATAGTTGCAATTCACATATTTATTTATGCTGTCATCATCACTAGATCACATGACGGACCCTAGCTAAAATGTTGATCGCTTAAATGTCACTCGACGGTTCATTGTCTTCCTCAAACTCGTTCGATGTGCTTATGGCTTTGTCATCTGCGCTAAACTCTTATAAACTGTAGATGCGGCTTCTCATTACCTTTGGATTTCAAAGAGCGTTGGAATTTTTTTGATAACGGTTATCGAGGTGACTGATTAACGAAGATAGGACACTAAATTGGAATAAGCTTTCTTAGTGTCCTTGTATGATAGGCTACGTGAATCACAATGAAAAGGAATTCTAGACTTACAGTTCCTTACAAACATATTAACATGGATCTTTAACATTCGGGCTGAAGGAAAGCATGATGTATCGGGCCCTGATTCACCTGTAGCGACTAAATGAGAATTTTATGCACATAAACTGAGATTAGATTCGACAAATTTTAAAACCCCTTAATATTTCTATTAATAAAATGCTTCTCAGTTTAGTCGTTTCCATGTGCATCGACCAGTTCACTTTTTCCTGTGGAAGAAGCCGCCAGATGTTACAAGTAATAATGATCCAAAGCAACGAGATTAAGTACGCAGTATCCTAACCAATTCCTGGGTATGTGTATAGTTATTGTTTTTGTTTTTCCGTTGATTTAGTAAAAATTGAACAGTCTAGACAGGTACTCGGATCTGAAATGAGATTAGAATTGAAGAAACTTTGTAACCTAAACTCATTGTGATTTTTTGGAGTACTGTACTTGTTGTTTAGCAATGGAACTGGAAATTCGGAAATTAGGCAGGCAGTGGTCGGGAGAAAATATAATGCAGGATAGAGTTTAGTTGTAAACAGAGTGAATTGTTAAGTGTAGAATTCGGTCCAGATAATCATTCAGTCCCTGCTCATGTTGCTGGACAATGTCTATTTACGTCACTTAAAGGTAATGTTTGCTGATGATTGATATCTTAACAAGTTTCTTTTGCTAAAGCGTGTAAATGCCATTTAAGCTTGCTAATGAACCATTTTTACTAATCAGTCATATAGATGACCTATTACTATAATCGATTGAGCCAGTAAGTTAAGAGCACCAATCAACATTACGAAGCGATAATACACGTGAGCAATAATCAAAGGACTATTAGATTGATGGGTTGACATAAGTAAAAATCGATCAAGAAAGTTAAAGTTGAAATGAGAGTTATTAATGTTCTGCGTTTCTTCATTAGAGCTTATCAATGTAGAACTACGGTTTAGGTTCGTTGTTAGTACTGGTCTAATAATAGACCTAATCCGAAAATGGTGGATTTTTCATAATGTGACTCCCCAGTCTATAAGATCTTACGTGCAACTCACATTATTCTCTACACTGACTCTTCTTATCACAGGTATCACTAATGTGATGTTCACTACTTCGGGAGAACACATTTGGCTGGAGAGAGAACAATATGAATATGAGAGGCAAGTTATACAAGAATATGATCGCCTTCAAGCCTGAGCTATGCCATCCGATACACGAAACATAATGTAGACTATATCATCAGGTCGACTGACCACATTATCATAGTCAGCACACATACGACGAGTCATCTGGTGGAGACAAACGGTATCGGGATTAATAATAGCAGGCAATTCAATTGATAAACTGAGGACGTGAAAACTAGATGATTCTGTAAGCAAACGGTCACTAAGCGCATTTGAATTTAGATGATAAATGATCACAGTGTTTATTCATAGCAGAAACGAGACATTCTATGAATCGATAAACAAAGCATTTGTTTTCACTTCATTGTGTTTTTAGAAAAGTAACGATCGTTAGTATAATGAAAATTTCATTCATCTTCGCTCTGTGAAATGAGTGCAAAATCTCAGTTCGATTTACAGGCATGAAAATGACTCTGACGTTGTATACATGTAAACCTGAAAAGCAAGTTCCTAATTTTGTTCACCTTGTTTATCCAATCAAATCAGATATTTCATGATGAAAATACGATTGATTGCAGCCAAATGTCAATTTTTGCAATCAACCTCATTAGCATTTGCCAGTCGGTAATACCATGAACAATAATCGTCAGAACAAACCGCGTTTGTTCGCACATATTGTTACTTGCGTGTTCATTAATTGTCGAAACCGGTTGTCATTGAGACGTTGAGCTATTTTGAGTTTGAAATTAAAATATTTACATATTGGTAATAAGTACAAAGTGTTTATTATTCTCCGTTGAAGATGTACTGGAGAAGATTGAAATCACTTAAAGAAGAATAAACTATGTTCGGCTTATTAAATAACACTGAAGTACACTACATGTAACCAGTAAGTTGTTTCCATGAGCTGTCATCGTAAAATTACATCGAGACACTTATTAATAATATTATAATTAATGTCTTTATTCAGTATTATGAGTTTGGTATAATACAGAATTCTAAGCACATCAGGTTTCCATAAGTGTGTCTTACAAAAAAGTCAAAAAAATTGAAAAGAGCTAATAATTGCCTAGTATTGAATGAAATGCTTTTTGTTATTGAGATTTAAAATATGTGCAAAATTTTGACATCCAATCAAAACAGTTTGTGCCAATTTAATGTTAACCAATTTACTTAAAACAGCAAATCCTTGACAGCCAATGAACAGATGAGCACATATTTTGAACTACGAGTTATTTATGCGCTTGTTTTAAAAAGATTTTAAATATATCTGAGGGAAGTTTCATCAATAGGGGTCAGGGATTTTATTCAAGGTTGGATAAACTTCAGTGACAACCAGAAGAATTTTGAATAACAATGAGTTCATCTACCACATGACTGTTCAACAATGAACATATGATTCCACCAAATGTCATCTCGCTAACGGCCATATTGAATCATCAAATTAGAGAGAATTAAACAAACACCATAAACGTTCATATAAACCTGACAAATTTCCGTTTAATTTGATTCACTAATTTGAACGAGATGACGTGAAATTAGTATGTACAGAAAAATTCATGTCGAGCAAATTTCAAATATTATAACAGGCATTTTGACTGCTGAATTACAGGAGTTAGATGAGAGCGAGCTATCATATTGTTTGGTTATTATTTGTTTTGTCTCTTATTCTCGCGATTATTTAGCATAAATTACTCATCATTTAACTTGATTATTACACGAAAGTTCGCCAGCATGCAGTGGCTTATATGTCAGTGAGATTTTCGTACCAGAACATGTGTGTCACAGTACTTATTGATTACTGTCGAGTGAAGATATTAATTAATACAGAGATCCACCTTGAAATAAACACACAGTGATTAAGTAGAAATGGCAAACCATGTGATTTAATTCACAAAGTAAAAATCAAATAAGCTTTAGTTTGTCCAAACTACAAAATAGGAGAGATATCTCACCGACAAAATATTTCTTGGTAGACTAAGTATATCAAACTTATTATAAGTGCAAGAAAAATCAGTGTTTTGAGAGAATTCATTTTGTATTACTGAATTTCACAAACTATCAAATCATGTTTTATGTCTACCAATAATTTTGTAGCAAATATTTGATCCATAAATGTTCAATTTCTGTGAGTTGCTGTCTGTTGACAATTGCATATTCAACACTATCTTTGTGATCATATACGCGTGGTTATGAACTTTTAAACCATGCATTTCCTAAAGCAGCTGACCAATGAACGACCATGAATAGCTTGCTAGTACAACATGACTTACTGGAGAAGAAGCACTTAGAATATCCAGTTCGCATCATTTCATTTCAGACGATTATCAGAATTGGTGAATAACAGAAGCTCATAAATTGGTTATTTTCGATAGATATCAGAGGTTTCTTACTTGGCCCAAAATTTTTTTCCGCCGATTGTATTGAAAATGTCATCATATCTTTGAACTCATAATATTTCTGGAAACGTTTGCATAAGATGTCATTGAGCATTAAGCTACACTGTTTCATTTAAATCTCAGAGAGATGAAAACTTGTTTGTAAGGGCAGTCTTTGTTAAAGCTACTTGTATTAAAAGTGAAATACATCTTTATGTAGGTATTTTATCCATTTTGATCCTCATTATTTCAAAGGGATTACTCACTGTCAAATCCTCTCTTTGGAAACGGCTAATGGCACAGGTGAGCAAATATAGAGTGATAATTTGGTCACAGGTGTGAAATCTTTTCACTTAAACCTTCACTCGGTTTGGTTACTCCAAGTTTGCCTGTTTAGTTTGAACAAGTCAAATCTTTTCAAAATATGACAGAAGAAATATGGTGCTACTATTCTAGTAAATGAGAGTAAACCTTTACGTGAAATTCACTCGCCGTTTGAACACATTGATTGGAACTTGGAGAACAGTTATCATGACCTGAAGAAGACTAGATTTAACGAGCAATAAATTAATCACCATTAAAACATGAAGTCACAATCTCATTCCCCCTGTGAGAAAACGAATGCAGAGATTTATTGCCGCTCACAGGCTTTAATTAAACTTGATAAGAATTCTGTTTTACAAAATGAATAAATTGAGTTGTGTGTTCGTCACAAAGTCATTTTTGCACACAACACATTCAGCTACACATCCATTCAACGCAAAGTCATTCTTAAATAATATCCATGCAAACTGAAAAATCGTTCTAATAATATATCTTAGGCTATTTGCTTCTCATTTATAATAAATAAACACTGTTGTCAGTCAGTCGATTGACTGAAACATTCATGTGTTCATGTGGAATTAAGGAAGATATTGAGCAATTGTGAATACCTCTCAGACTATCAGATGCTATATAAAGCGTGATGATTTGTTGTTTCATTAACAATCGAATAGTATTACAGCTTGAGAAAATAAACATTCGTATTGAAAAGTGCATGTTTGTCTCGTTTATAATACCTTCAATTGAACATGTATATTACTATTTCAACTAAAGAAAACATTTGAGATAACACAATGAAGTCCGATAGCGATGCGAGATGGCATTTACATCGTTATGTCTAACAATAAATTGCCCACTATCTGTTTTGTAAATTCTAATGATCCACTTATTTATTCACTCACTAACCCACAGTAAAACAGTAACACTTTCAGTCTTCAGTCAGATCACCACTCAATGTAGTAGCACGTGTGTTTTGTATGAAATTGAAATAAACGAGTGGCATTTGCATTTGATATTTCCTTTATTAAATGCTTGATCTTTTTGCTTCACTCAAACAATCACATTTTGGCGAATGACGAATCTGAATTTCCAGACAAACACTGAGTTTATGTGATTAGGTGGGATACAGTGTTTCATGTTTGCATGTGAGAAAATACACTCCATTTGTGGTCACGCGGTTGATGTTGATCAGTTGGAATGTATTAGTGAGTCTTTAAATAGTGAAGAATATTGCCATTTCTGAATGGTTGTTTGAATCATCCTACTGGTGTTTCGGACTGCGATTGATCAGTCTCTTATGAATGTATATGCATTGTGTAGAATAGACTGAATGCGGCATATTAGTGTGTCATGAAGCCATCAGGGGTATGTCACACTTGTATTGTTGTTCCACCAAATTAAAAAAGTTGAAATTTGATATTTAGTCTGAGAACAACTGACATTCTTGCACTGATCTCAATCATAAAACTGACTTTATGAAAGGGAACTGTGGAACTATTCGATGCAGTGCACTTTGCTTCACCCAGTGACAGCACCATTTGCACATGTCTGAATGCAAACACTTATTGAAATCCATCAATTTTTCTCGCCACACGTTATCGTCCATACTTGACATTCGAATCAATTTCATTCAATTCAAACGTGCTGTTTTGAAATATAAGTGAAATTGAAAATTAATTGACCCATGCATTATGCCTCAAGATGACAAATTTGCAGTGAATGAAATAGTCACTTAACTCCTTGATCACTATTATATCTTTGAGCTATTGTTACATGTTTTGTAATTCACTTACCTTTTGTCTGATAACTTTCCGTTAAAACATTAATCAGTGGATCTAAACGCCGATTGTCTTCAATGAATAAAAACGTAGTAACTCCCGATGTGTGGTTAATTTAGAAATCCAACGGGAAACCGTATTGTAAAATACAAATTAGGGTTTAGAATGAAGAATAACTGTCTACGTGTTTTAAAGAAGTGCTATTTCCCATGGTAGGCTGTTGCTGATAGTGTCTGGCCAGCAGATCTCAAGTATTTTGCATAGACAGCTGTTAGTAAGCGCTTGTATGTTCTGGATGATGGCTTTCGCAGTTCACCAGGTGTCTGCACCATAAAGTAGAACTGTTTTGACATTTGTATTGAAAGGTCTGACTTTGGTTTCGGTCGATGGACAGTTGTTTTGAGTAACAGATGTTCTTCAATGGTAGATATGCTGTTCTTGCTTCGCCAATCCGCGCTTTCAAATCTGTATCAGATCCACTGTGTTCTTCAATGATGCTGTCCAGATAAGCAAAGGTCCTTACATCTTTCTCCATCAAGTGTAATCCAATGGTTGCATGCTGGGTTGTGTCGGAGAATCTTGCTTTTTGTTTTGTGCATGTTGAGACCTACTGCTGCTGAAGATGCTGCTATTGAGAAAAGAGTGATGCCCCTATAGTTTCCGCACTTGCTGAGATCATCTTTCTTTAGCATCTTGATCAGAAGTCCTTCTTCCCAGTCTGTTGGAACTTGTTCTTCATCCCAAATCTTACTGAAGAGAATGTGGGGTATCCTTGCGGCTACTGTCTCGTCTGTTTCCAGTGCCTCTGATGGAATGTTGTTTGGTCCTGCTGCTCAGCGCTCTTGATTTGTCTGATGGCCATGCTGATCTCTGCAATTGTTGATGGGCCAATATAGATTGGGGGGTCCGTGGGTGTTTCTCTGATGTTTAGTGATTTTAGAGTTACTCAAACTGTTCTTCACACTTGTTTCGCTGTTCTCAAATGTTGGTGATAACTTTGCTTTCCTTGTTTTTCCCTGATCGTTCTGGTTTACGACAATTTCCAACGAGATTCTTTGCTGTGCCATACAACTGTCTCATGTTTTCTCCTTTTGCAGCCTTTTCCGCCGTCATTGCTAGATCTTCCACATACTTACGTTTGTTGGTTCTGATGCTCCTCTTCACTTGTTTGTTTACGTCCGTGTATTCAGCCTGTTTCTTGGCTTTCTCTGCTCTTGTTCGGCTGGTATTGATTGCTACCTTCTTGTTCTTCCTTTCTTGAATCTTATCCAGTGTATCAACAGGGATCGTAGGCGCATAGCATTGGATGACGTTCATTGAAATGCCCTCTTTCTTTGTTTTGGAGGAGGCTTTGATGAACCTTGTTCCATGAGATTCCCATCCTATAAGTACATTTTCTGCCTGTTTGAATAGCATCAATTCAACTCGTTGTGTAGGTGGGGTCAGAGTATAACAGAAGCTCCACCGAAGCTGGTCGTTGTTATCCAACTTGCGTTCAATGTGTTCCACTGATCCCAAATACCTCCATGATGTATCCCTTTAGATCTGCAGCGATTTGGAAGACTCTCCCGGCCTTTCATATTGTATTCGCATTCGATGTACTTAAATAGATGATTACTCCGACTGTCAAAATGGGCATCAGCCTCGTGACTGAATCAGAATTCAAGCTCTACGTCATTCCAAAATGTACTGCTCGTGTTTGCAAACAAGTGAGTACACATCCACATCTTTTTCCCAATGACTAATGAAAATTGGCTAGACCCCTTCACAAGAATTTACCTAGCCTTACAATTAACACTGCTGTAACTATCTCAAGCCTTGGTACAGAGACCGCAAATGAGGTGTGTTTTCTCGCATGCAAACATAAAACACTGTATCCCACCTAATCACATAGACTCAGTGTTTGTCTGAAAATTCAGATTCGTCATTCGCCAAAATGTGATTATTAGATTGAAGCACGCCAGTTCTGTTGTGTGCTATCTTATCTTTGGCTTTTCGAAACTTGAATCTTTTATAACATGTAGTGAAGCGATGACCTTTAAACATACGGAACCTAATAAAATGTCAACCTCCACACAACAAACATGGAGATGACGTCTTATGGCTGACATGATAATTATTTTGCATGTCAGAACATTGTACGTGTGTTCTCTTGCCTGCGTGGACTTATTGAAACCAGACACCATTCTTTATGTGCTTTATCTGTATCAAGTGGCTTCAGTATTCTTATTATAATCTATGTTACATCTTCTACATATGTTAACTTCATCAGTTCACTGCTTTCTCTAGTTGACTTTGCTTATGCTGGTCAGTTGTGTTGACATTTTGAACGAAGTTCATGTGTGACCGTTCTTTTCAAAGATCACTATCAGACTCTTTTTTATTTTTTTGCTGTTTTGATTCATACAGCATGAATACTGGCCATCCAAATACTCGTTGCGAATATAAATTCTTACTTCCAACCTCAGTGTCCTACTGGCTAACAACGGTGAGTTATGTAGAAAAGGTGAACACGTAAGAATATGATCTCCGCTAACCGTGTCGTACCAGTTTGCTTGAACTAACTCATCCACCAGATTCTGCAATTTCAACTAAATTTTTTTGAGTGACACATATAATCTATGATGTGAATTTGAACGTAATTGACATTCTTTATCTATTCAGCACACACCATCCAGCCTAAGACTTTATGAGACAAGCACAGGTTGGTCACCTGTATCTCCGCTCTATAATTTTCTGAACAAGGCAGAGAATTAATAGTTCAAGGTAATTATATTATCGTGGTCAAGATAATATGAGAATCAATTTCGATTAAAGATCCTTGTTAAACACCGAATTTCCGAAATGAATTAGTTCGGACTTATTCACTACAAGCTAACTCAATGCTGAACGCAAAGAAAAGACTTATATCTCTATACTTACCATTCATATCCTGAATATCTACATGTGCTGATATTTCTAAGAGTTTGAGATGAGGATTCTACAAACGTCTTTGAAATAAACATCAAATGAAATTAAACATTCACGTGAATAATGCATAGTTATTTTCCCACTTCATGTAAAAGCAAATGTGTATTAAGATGTCTTCTTTTCGTTGAAGTTGACGGTGCTGACGTCCCATCTTTGTCGTCTATACATAAACTACCTTGTTCAGAAAGTCAAGGAGGGAGGATATGGGTGATTTACCTACGCTTATCTCATGAAGTCTCACGCTGGGTGGTATGCACAGACTAGATAAATAATATCAATCAGGTCGAACTTCACGTCACAAATTATAAATGTGATACCCCAACAATATTTTTCGAAAATACAAAATCTGATGAGTGAAATAGTTAAACGTTTTCACGTTTGGTTATAAAACAAAGTGTTGGGACACGGTGATACAGAGATCGCATTCTAATCCCCTCAGTTTGTGTGCATAACTCATTGTTCAAAGCGAATAGGACAATGTGGTTAAGAGTAAGAATGTCTGTTTCAAAAGAGTATTCAGAGACCCAGTACTCATGCTATATGAACGAGAATAATCACAACCAAACATCAATCTCAGAGAACGCAGTTCTACCAAAATACAAAAACGGATCAGTGACTTAGTTCCTTCCATTGATAGAAAATTAAGTGGCGAGACTCTAATTTATGGACGAACTTCAAACGATTATTAAGTGACCTTCGAAATATTAGCTAATCAACAAACAGTCAGCATAGAGTAAAAATATATATAAAACCAAAGAAATAAAGTGGATACACATATTGCACGAAAACAATCGAACCAAAATAATCGAGAAACATTCAATCAGCATATATAAATAAAGACGTCGGAAAATAGTGTCGAAACCTGTTGCCTCTTAGTTAAATTGTCTGTTAGAAAAACGTGATAACTAATCAATTAGTGAGCTGGTTTACCTGATTTCAGTCTGAATGTAAATATTTCCTTGTAGTTGTGTTGTTTTGTGTGTTGATGAACATCTACAAAACTAGTACAAAGTGATGTGTATAACCGTTGTTCAGTTTCAAGTACAGCTAATCACCAGTATGCTGTGGTTTATTGTTGAAAATACTATTTTATTGTTCGTCATTATTCATACGAATAATCTTGCACATAATGATCAAGTCCCAATTACTAAGTATTTATGGAGTCATTACATTCTACATTCAATTGTTTCTTCTGATGTAAATTTATGATTGAATGAATGGATATAACATTACATCTGCACTGTTTGTTCGTTCATTTGTGAAAGATTAGTTTTAAGCACTAGCGAGAAGGAACCATCTACATTTTCGGAAAATTCAACTTCGATTGATTTCAATGAAATATGTGGTATTTGTTATCAGAATTATGCATGAATACATGATAACGATCTACAAGACAGTGATGCAACGTCAGGAGATACAGTCTCATGGTAGTCAGTCACGAATGATTGACTAATACTGAATCCCATATGTACCACTGACTTTGAATCAGGGTTTTATCATAAACAAAACTTATCACTAAGCACAAATTATAAGTAAACACTTTTGTGATTATCTTATTTTTCAAGTACCTGTAATGGCAGTGAATAACAAATTAACCTTTGAAATCAAGATTTTCTTTGACATTACTATTTTATTTAAAATCTTATTTTATATCAGAAATTTGATCAACATTCTGAAGTGATCTGTGATGATTTTACAAAATCTTGGTTTGAAATTTTGTTGAGTATAGTTCTATTGAAGTGTTACATTTGGTTGTAGGCGAAATCAAAGTGGGTGAAATAATAAATGTGATATTATCATACCATTGTAACCCAAAGTCCACTATTTCAGTTTAGTATATATAAAACAATGATTATATGATGATTGCTGTGTTCGTAGAAATACATTCACAAGAGTTCTTTAGTTATGCTTACGTCTGTGTTGTGTATCGCTTCATTGATAACCCTTCTCGATGCTCATATTTCAATAAAGAAAGAAAGATTTGAACCATTGTCAGATGACATCATCTCGTATATCAATCAACATGTAGGTTGTTTTTTGTAGTAATGTTGTAAATGGCGTGCATTGTAAAGTGATTTACGTTCTAACTGTGTATGATCGGTTGGATTAGAACAGATCTACTACTTTTTGATGTAAGTAGCTTGTGTACGAAACGAGATTTGATTGAGGAGAATGTGCAATCACTCAGATGATTCCTCCTCTTTACAACTAGAATTCATCTATAAGTTATTTAAAATGACAGGTTACATTGTTTCGTACGCCATCGGCCTAAAACTGATTTCATTTCATATATCTAAGTTCAATACAACAACTGACAGTTGAAAAAGGAACAAATCTAAATCTTCATATTTGAATTCCATTTTTAGTTCAACATTGTCAGAATTGTTTCTCATTCATTTATGATTTCAACTTTTTCATCCTTCAGCCAAATGCTGAATGGAAAGCTGAGAAAAGCAATCGTTTCCACTCACTGGATGACGCACGCATTCTGATGGGTGCAAGAAGAGAGGAACCAGAATTAAGAAAGAAGAGACGTCCCACAGTTGACCACAATGATTGGAATGTAGAAATTCCATCAAGTTTCGATTCAAGGAAGAAATGGCCTCGTTGTAAAAGTATAGCGACCATCCATGATCAATCACGATGTAGATCATCTTGGGTGAGTTATAATGATTGAATTGTTTGAAAAATGTGTAAAATGTTGGCATGACTATGAATATTTCTACACATCAGTGAGTTTGTAGAAGATCTCACCGAACGTCAGACAGTATCAGAGTCATATTATCTAGAGAAATTGTTTCTTTGAAAGCTGTATGACAGCACATCTGTGAACATATGTCAGGTGTCTAAAGTAATTGACGAAACAGGTCATGATTAAATCAAGAGGCTTCCAAACATTGACCACTCATTCCACGTAAATTCATTACATAAATTAAAAAGTCTTGATGTTGTCATCGCTTTCTTGCAGGCTTGCGGTGCTGTCGATGCCATGAGTGATCGAATCTGCATACAGTCAGGTGGCAGACAACCTGTGGAACTAAGTGCTGTGGATCTAGTGAGCTGTTGCGAAGGTTGTGGATTTGGTTGTGATGGTGGATTTATTGGTGCTGCTTGGGATTATTGGATAGGGGAAGGTATTGTTACCGGAAGTTCGAAAGAGAATCACACAGGCTGTCAACCATATCCATTCCCGAAATGTGAGCATCATGCCAAAGGGAAGTATCCTGCATGTGTCAAAAAGCTCTACAAGACTCCTCGATGTGAAAAGACTTGTCAGAAAAGTTACAAAATCCCATACGCCCAAGACAAGCATCGAGGTAGGTAATGTGAAAACGTTGACTTGTCGCTCATATAGATCGATCACAATATATTATCAAAGAGTGCCTTAGAAGTGATGCCTCTACATGTGAAACAATCCCTTTTTTGAGATTACTTTTGAAAGCTCTCTATTAAATGATAACAGCTTAATTTTCATCATCGTTTTATTCATCTCTTAGGTAAATTGTCCTACAATGTTGCTGATAATGAATTGTCTATTCAAAAGGAAATCATGAAGTATGGACCAGTAGAAGCAAGCTTCATCGTTTATGAAGATTTTCTAAATTACAAATCTGGGATCTATAAACATATTACTGGGGAACCAGTTGGTGGACATGCCATACGTATAATTGGATGGGGTGTGGAAAAAGACACTCCTTATTGGTTGATCGCGAATTCGTGGAATGAAGATTGGGGTGAAAATGGATATTTCAGAATACTACGTGGTCATAATGAATGTGGCATCGAATCCGAGGTAACAGCTGGTCGGATTAACTAGAAACACAATCTTTAAACATTATCATAATATGTTACTTAGAGTTGATTAAGTCATCACAAATGTATACTGAATGCTTCTGAGAAACGTTCCCTATTCATATTATCTTTTCATTCATTTTATATTATAAATAAACGGTTGCGAACTCTCACTAAACTCTTCACTGAATAATGTCTTCGCTAGGCGGATTCTCGTTACAAGACGTTTATCCAGATTAGCAGAGCGATTAAAAGCTGAATTATTTTCGACGAACTACTAAACCGTTGTCTATGTGCATTCATTGAACGAGTCCTTGTTCATTCCACTTACATGTTTATTGAATTCAACTCACACATTTAATGTCACAAGTTTTAATCAAATTTAGAAAACACCAACTTCAGGTATCGAATCTATTTTCAACCTGTAAAGTGGTACGTGTTTTCACTAGGTAAATAAAAATTAATCATTTCCATCTACGAAAATTCCCCATACATTAATTTAGACTTGTAAGTAGCATAAGATTAGTAATGATGAACTGTTGAGAAATTGTGTAAATAGAAGTACAACTGTACTGAACGATAACAGCAGTAGGGACTGCTGAATGTAATTGAATACAAAATCACAGAATCACTTAGTAAAATCTGAGAACTATATAGTTAATACTTCATTTGCAAAATGTCGATCAATCGTGTCAAACTTCACTGTTCCTTCGTTTCTCATCAATCATTCTCTGTTCTCGTTGTCCTTTCTTCCATCTTCTTAACATTACACTTTATATTGATACATAACAATGAGAGCTGCCAAGATTTATTGTCTGCTATGGTAAACAGATTGAGTGGAAAAAGTATGCAACTGCTCTTTGCAGATAAGAAATATGTCATCTATTATTCTATAATAATGTGTACTTCCATCAATTGCATGCTTAAGCTTTATCTTACTCAGGTTCCTCATAAATATATCAGTCGGAATCGGGTCCACGGCAATACCCATGGAGACTCTATCAACTTGACCGTATAGTACATTGTTGAACCGAGTGTTTACTTTCGGCACCCAAGAATGGCAGCTTCTCAGACTTATTAATTGGGAAATGAAGAGTACAGAATATTGACATACGATTCCGGTTGTTTATTCCATAATGATCATTATAAAGAGAGTAGTGACGTCGAAAGATATCATGAGTATATCAGGAAAATTTAAGCTGTCAAGCCCTTGTGAAAATTCAAAACTAGCCTTCAGACTGTAGGTAGCTAACTTCTTGCAGACTGGTCCTAAACACCAGCAGATCATTTTGTGTAAAACTGATCTAATCGTAGATAATAATGACTCTACCAGGATGTTCGGTTAGCTAACTACTTGTAGACTGGTCCTTAAAACCATGTGAACCAGCAGACGACTGTGAAAAAGTGATTGTAATTGTCTTCCGTTATCGTTGTAAATTATTTTACATCATATCATACCTCAATATTACACTGTAAGCATATGAGTGGTGGTAAGCAGCTAATATTATTTTTTATTATTATTATTATTATTATTATTATTATTATTATTCAAACACATACATATTAGTGAAAAGAGGTACCGAATACATATGCGCCACAAACGTAACTTGATGTGTGTGTGCGCTTTGATACTGAACAGGTACCCAGACCGGAGCATGTGATTTTCTTAAAGGGCTACACTCGGAGTCTTCGACCTTAAGGTTTATTCATCAAGCAAGTGGAGCAACATTGGGAGATGTAGTTCCATAGTAACTAGTGACCAACGACTGCTCCTTGCACCATTCTCTCCTTCAGGACACTGAAGACAACCCATGTGCACCACTGTTTCACAATCAGAGATTTCCAACTTCCTCAGGTGCACTCTTTGTGCCCACCAACTTGGTAAAGCGATGGACTTTCAATTTTCGTCTTCCTAATTTCGTAAACAACATCCTAAGCACGAGAAGACAGTGTGTAAGACTTCTCCGGCAGTGGTTTTATGGACACAGTATGCAACTGCTCTTTGCAGATAAGAAATATGTCATCTATTATTCTATAATAATGTGTACTTCCATCAATTGCATGCTTAAGCTTTATCTTACTCAGGTTCCTCATAAATATATCAGTCGGAATCGGGTCCACGGCAATACCCATGGAGACTCTATCAACTTGACCGTATAGTACATTGTTGAACCGAGTGTTTACTTTCGGCACCCAAGAATGGCAGCTTCTCAGACTTATTAATTGGGAAATGAAGAGTACAGAATATTGACATACGATTCCGGTTGTTTATTCCATAATGATCATTATAAAGAGAGTAGTGACGTCGAAAGATATCATGAGTATATCAGGAAAATTTAAGCTGTCAAGCCCTTGTGAAAATTCAAAACTAGCCTTCAGACTGTAGGTAGCTAACTTCTTGCAGACTGGTCCTAAACACCAGCAGATCATTTTGTGTAAAACTGATCTAATCGTAGATAATAATGACTCTACCAGGATGTTCGGTTAGCTAACTACTTGTAGACTGGTCCTTAAAACCATGTGAACCAGCAGACGACTGTGAAAAAGTGATTGTAATTGTCTTCCGTTATCGTTGTAAATTATTTTACATCATATCATACCTCAATATTACACTGTAAGCATATGAGTGGTGGTAAGCAGCTAATATTATTCATTATTGTTATTATTATTATTATTTAAACACATACATATTAGTGAAAAGAGGTACCGAATACATATGCGCCACAAACGTAACTTGATGTGTGTGTGCGCTTTGATACTGAACAGGTACCCAGACCGGAGCATGTGATTTTCTTAAAGGGCTACACTCGGAGTCTTCGACCTTAAGGTTTATTCATCAAGCAAGTGGAGCAACATTGGGAGATGTAGTTCCATAGTAACTAGTGACCAACGACTGCTCCTTGCACCATTCTCTCCTTCAGGACACTGAAGACAACCCATGTGCACCACTGTTTCACAATCAGAGATTTCCAACTTCCTCAGGTGCACTCTTTGTGCCCACCAACTTGGTAAAGCGATGGACTTTCAATTTTCGTCTTCCTAATTTCGTAAACAACATCCCAAACACGAGAAGACAGTGTGTAAGACTTCTCCGGCAGTGGTTTTATGGACACAGTATGCAACTGCTCTTTGCAGATAAGAAATATGTCATCTATTATTCTATAATAATGTGTACTTCCATCAATTGCATGCTTAAGCTTTATCTTACTCAGGTTCCTCATAAATATATCAGTCGGAATCGGGTCCACGGCAGTACGCATGGAGACTCTATCAACTTGACCGTATAGTACATTGTTGAACCGAGTGTTTACTTTCGGCACCCAAGAATGGCAGCTTCTCAGACTTATTAATTGGGAAATGAAGAGTACAGAATATTGACATACGATTCCGGTTGTTTATTCCATAATGATCATTATAAAGAGAGTAGTGACGTCGAAAGATATCATGAGTATATCAGGAAAATTTAAGCTGTCGAGCCCTTGTGAAAATTCAAAACTAGCCTTCAGACTGTAGGTAGCTAACTTCTTGCAGACTGGTCCTAAACACCAGCAGATCATTTTGTGTAAAACTGATCTAATCGTAGATAATAATGACTCTACCAGGATGTTCGGTTAGCTAACTACTTGTAGACTGGTCCTTAAAACCATGTGAACCAGCAGACGACTGTGAAAAAGTGATTGTAATTGTCTTCCGTTATCGTTGTAAATTATTTTACATCATATCATACCTCAATATTACACTGTAAGCATATGAGTGGTGGTAAGCAGCTAATATTATTTTTTATTATTATTATTATTATTATTATTATTATTATTATTCAAACACATACATATTAGTGAAAAGAGGTACCGAATACATATGCGCCACAAACGTAACTTGATGTGTGTGTGCGCTTTGATACTGAACAGGTACCCAGACCGGAGCATGTGATTTTCTTAAAGGGCTACACTCGGAGTCTTCGACCTTAAGGTTTATTCATCAAGCAAGTGGAGCAACATTGGGAGATGTAGTTCCATAGTAACTAGTGACCAACGACTGCTCCTTGCACCATTCTCTCCTTCAGGACACTGAAGACAACCCATGTGCACCACTGTTTCACAATCAGAGATTTCCAACTTCCTCAGGTGCACTCTTTGTGCCCACCAACTTGGTAAAGCGATGGACTTTCAATTTTCGTCTTCCTAATTTCGTAAACAACATCCCAAACACGAGAAGACAGTGTGTAAGACTTCTCCGGCAGTGGTTTTATGGACACAGTATGCAACTGCTCTTTGCAGATAAGAAATATGTCATCTATTATTCTATAATAATGTGTACTTCCATCAATTGCATGCTTAAGCTTTATCTTACTCAGGTTCCTCATAAATATATCAGTCGGAATCGGGTCCACGGCAATACCCATGGAGACTCTATCAACTTGACCGTATAGTACATTGTTGAACCGAGTGTTTACTTTCGGCACCCAAGAATGGCAGCTTCTCAGACTTATTAATTGGGAAATGAAGAGTACAGAATATTGACATACGATTCCGGTTGTTTATTCCATAATGATCATTATAAAGAGAGTAGTGACGTCGAAAGATATCATGAGTATATCAGGAAAATTTAAGCTGTCAAGCCCTTGTGAAAATTCAAAACTAGCCTTCAGACTGTAGGTAGCTAACTTCTTGCAGACTGGTCCTAAACACCAGCAGATCATTTTGTGTAAAACTGATCTAATCGTAGATAATAATGACTCTACCAGGATGTTCGGTTAGCTAACTACTTGTAGACTGGTCCTTAAAACCATGTGAACCAGCAGACGACTGTGAAAAAGTGATTGTAATTGTCTTCCGTTATCGTTGTAAATTATTTTACATCATATCATACCTCAATATTACACTGTAAGCATATGAGTGGTGGTAAGCAGCTAATATTATTCATTATTGTTATTATTATTATTATTTAAACACATACATATTAGTGAAAAGAGGTACCGAATACATATGCGCCACAAACGTAACTTGATGTGTGTGTGCGCTTTGATACTGAACAGGTACCCAGACCGGAGCATGTGATTTTCTTAAAGGGCTACACTCGGAGTCTTCGACCTTAAGGTTTATTCATCAAGCAAGTGGAGCAACATTGGGAGATGTAGTTCCATAGTAACTAGTGACCAACGACTGCTCCTTGCACCATTCTCTCCTTCAGGACACTGAAGACAACCCATGTGCACCACTGTTTCACAATCAGAGATTTCCAACTTCCTCAGGTGCACTCTTTGTGCCCACCAACTTGGTAAAGCGATGGACTTTCAATTTTCGTCTTCCTAATTTCGTAAACAACATCCCAAACACGAGAAGACAGTGTGTAAGACTTCTCCGGCAGTGGTTTTATGGACACAGTATGCAACTGCTCTTTGCAGATAAGAAATATGTCATCTATTATTCTATAATAATGTGTACTTCCATCAATTGCATGCTTAAGCTTTATCTTACTCAGGTTCCTCATAAATATATCAGTCGGAATCGGGTCCACGGCAATACCCATGGAGACTCTATCAACTTGACCGTATAGTACATTGTTGAACCGAGTGTTTACTTTCGGCACCCAAGAATGGCAGCTTCTCAGACTTATTAATTGGGAAATGAAGAGTACAGAATATTGACATACGATTCCGGTTGTTTATTCCATAATGATCATTATAAAGAGAGTAGTGACGTCGAAAGATATCATGAGTATATCAGGAAAATTTAAGCTGTCAAGCCCTTGTGAAAATTCAAAACTAGCCTTCAGACTGTAGGTAGCTAACTTCTTGCAGACTGGTCCTAAACACCAGCAGATCATTTTGTGTAAAACTGATCTAATCGTAGATAATAATGACTCTACCAGGATGTTCGGTTAGCTAACTACTTGTAGACTGGTCCTTAAAACCATGTGAACCAGCAGACGACTGTGAAAAAGTGATTGTAATTGTCTTCCGTTATCGTTGTAAATTATTTTACATCATATCATACCTCAATATTACACTGTAAGCATATGAGTGGTGGTAAGCAGCTAATATTATTCATTATTGTTATTATTATTATTATTTAAACACATACATATTAGTGAAAAGAGGTACCGAATACATATGCGCCACAAACGTAACTTGATGTGTGTGTGCGCTTTGATACTGAACAGGTACCCAGACCGGAGCATGTGATTTTCTTAAAGGGCTACACTCGGAGTCTTCGACCTTAAGGTTTATTCATCAAGCAAGTGGAGCAACATTGGGAGATGTAGTTCCATAGTAACTAGTGACCAACGACTGCTCCTTGCACCATTCTCTCCTTCAGGACACTGAAGACAACCCATGTGCACCACTGTTTCACAATCAGAGATTTCCAACTTCCTCAGGTGCACTCTTTGTGCCCACCAACTTGGTAAAGCGATGGACTTTCAATTTTCGTCTTCCTAATTTCGTAAACAACATCCCAAACACGAGAAGACAGTGTGTAAGACTTCTCCGGCAGTGGTTTTATGGACACAGTATGCAACTGCTCTTTGCAGATAAGAAATATGTCATCTATTATTCTATAATAATGTGTACTTCCATCAATTGCATGCTTAAGCTTTATCTTACTCAGGTTCCTCATAAATATATCAGTCGGAATCGGGTCCACGGCAATACCCATGGAGACTCTATCAACTTGACCGTATAGTACATTGTTGAACCGAGTGTTTACTTTCGGCACCCAAGAATGGCAGCTTCTCAGACTTATTAATTGGGAAATGAAGAGTACAGAATATTGACATACGATTCCGGTTGTTTATTCCATAATGATCATTATAAAGAGAGTAGTGACGTCGAAAGATATCATGAGTATATCAGGAAAATTTAAGCTGTCAAGCCCTTGTGAAAATTCAAAACTAGCCTTCAGACTGTAGGTAGCTAACTTCTTGCAGACTGGTCCTAAACACCAGCAGATCATTTTGTGTAAAACTGATCTAATCGTAGATAATAATGACTCTACCAGGATGTTCGGTTAGCTAACTACTTGTAGACTGGTCCTTAAAACCATGTGAACCAGCAGACGACTGTGAAAAAGTGATTGTAATTGTCTTCCGTTATCGTTGTAAATTATTTTACATCATATCATACCTCAATATTACACTGTAAGCATATGAGTGGTGGTAAGCAGCTAATATTATTCATTATTGTTATTATTATTATTATTTAAACACATACATATTAGTGAAAAGAGGTACCGAATACATATGCGCCACAAACGTAACTTGATGTGTGTGTGCGCTTTGATACTGAACAGGTACCCAGACCGGAGCATGTGATTTTCTTAAAGGGCTACACTCGGAGTCTTCGACCTTAAGGTTTATTCATCAAGCAAGTGGAGCAACATTGGGAGATGTAGTTCCATAGTAACTAGTGACCAACGACTGCTCCTTGCACCATTCTCTCCTTCAGGACACTGAAGACAACCCATGTGCACCACTGTTTCACAATCAGAGATTTCCAACTTCCTCAGGTGCACTCTTTGTGCCCACCAACTTGGTAAAGCGATGGACTTTCAATTTTCGTCTTCCTAATTTCGTAAACAACATCCCAAACACGAGAAGACAGTGTGTAAGACTTCTCCGGCAGTGGTTTTATGGACACAGTATGCAACTGCTCTTTGCAGATAAGAAATATGTCATCTATTATTCTATAATAATGTGTACTTCCATCAATTGCATGCTTAAGCTTTATCTTACTCAGGTTCCTCATAAATATATCAGTCGGAATCGGGTCCACGGCAGTACGCATGGAGACTCTATCAACTTGACCGTATAGTACATTGTTGAACCGAGTGTTTACTTTCGGCACCCAAGAATGGCAGCTTCTCAGACTTATTAATTGGGAAATGAAGAGTACAGAATATTGACATACGATTCCGGTTGTTTATTCCATAATGATCATTATAAAGAGAGTAGTGACGTCGAAAGATATCATGAGTATATCAGGAAAATTTAAGCTGTCAAGCCCTTGTGAAAATTCAAAACTAGCCTTCAGACTGTAGGTAGCTAACTTCTTGCAGACTGGTCCTAAACACCAGCAGATCATTTTGTGTAAAACTGATCTAATCGTAGATAATAATGACTCTACCAGGATGTTCGGTTAGCTAACTACTTGTAGACTGGTCCTTAAAACCATGTGAACCAGCAGACGACTGTGAAAAAGTGATTGTAATTGTCTTCCGTTATCGTTGTAAATTATTTTACATCATATCATACCTCAATATTACACTGTAAGCATATGAGTGGTGGTAAGCAGCTAATATTATTCATTATTGTTATTATTATTATTATTTAAACACATACATATTAGTGAAAAGAGGTACCGAATACATATGCGCCACAAACGTAACTTGATGTGTGTGTGCGCTTTGATACTGAACAGGTACCCAGACCGGAGCATGTGATTTTCTTAAAGGGCTACACTCGGAGTCTTCGACCTTAAGGTTTATTCATCAAGCAAGTGGAGCAACATTGGGAGATGTAGTTCCATAGTAACTAGTGACCAACGACTGCTCCTTGCACCATTCTCTCCTTCAGGACACTGAAGACAACCCATGTGCACCACTGTTTCACAATCAGAGATTTCCAACTTCCTCAGGTGCACTCTTTGTGCCCACCAACTTGGTAAAGCGATGGACTTTCAATTTTCGTCTTCCTAATTTCGTAAACAACATCCCAAACACGAGAAGACAGTGTGTAAGACTTCTCCGGCAGTGGTTTTATGGACACAGTATGCAACTGCTCTTTGCAGATAAGAAATATGTCATCTATTATTCTATAATAATGTGTACTTCCATCAATTGCATGCTTAAGCTTTATCTTACTCAGGTTCCTCATAAATATATCAGTCGGAATCGGGTCCACGGCAATACCCATGGAGACTCTATCAACTTGACCGTATAGTACATTGTTGAACCGAGTGTTTACTTTCGGCACCCAAGAATGGCAGCTTCTCAGACTTATTAATTGGGAAATGAAGAGTACAGAATATTGACATACGATTCCGGTTGTTTATTCCATAATGATCATTATAAAGAGAGTAGTGACGTCGAAAGATATCATGAGTATATCAGGAAAATTTAAGCTGTCAAGCCCTTGTGAAAATTCAAAACTAGCCTTCAGACTGTAGGTAGCTAACTTCTTGCAGACTGGTCCTAAACACCAGCAGATCATTTTGTGTAAAACTGATCTAATCGTAGATAATAATGACTCTACCAGGATGTTCGGTTAGCTAACTACTTGTAGACTGGTCCTTAAAACCATGTGAACCAGCAGACGACTGTGAAAAAGTGATTGTAATTGTCTTCCGTTATCGTTGTAAATTATTTTACATCATATCATACCTCAATATTACACTGTAAGCATATGAGTGGTGGTAAGCAGCTAATATTATTCATTATTGTTATTATTATTATTATTTAAACACATACATATTAGTGAAAAGAGGTACCGAATACATATGCGCCACAAACGTAACTTGATGTGTGTGTGCGCTTTGATACTGAACAGGTACCCAGACCGGAGCATGTGATTTTCTTAAAGGGCTACACTCGGAGTCTTCGACCTTAAGGTTTATTCATCAAGCAAGTGGAGCAACATTGGGAGATGTAGTTCCATAGTAACTAGTGACCAACGACTGCTCCTTGCACCATTCTCTCCTTCAGGACACTGAAGACAACCCATGTGCACCACTGTTTCACAATCAGAGATTTCCAACTTCCTCAGGTGCACTCTTTGTGCCCACCAACTTGGTAAAGCGATGGACTTTCAATTTTCGTCTTCCTAATTTCGTAAACAACATCCCAAACACGAGAAGACAGTGTGTAAGACTTCTCCGGCAGTGGTTTTATGGACACAGTATGCAACTGCTCTTTGCAGATAAGAAATATGTCATCTATTATTCTATAATAATGTGTACTTCCATCAATTGCATGCTTAAGCTTTATCTTACTCAGGTTCCTCATAAATATATCAGTCGGAATCGGGTCCACGGCAGTACGCATGGAGACTCTATCAACTTGACCGTATAGTACATTGTTGAACCGAGTGTTTACTTTCGGCACCCAAGAATGGCAGCTTCTCAGACTTATTAATTGGGAAATGAAGAGTACAGAATATTGACATACGATTCCGGTTGTTTATTCCATAATGATCATTATAAAGAGAGTAGTGACGTCGAAAGATATCATGAGTATATCAGGAAAATTTAAGCTGTCAAGCCCTTGTGAAAATTCAAAACTAGCCTTCAGACTGTAGGTAGCTAACTTCTTGCAGACTGGTCCTAAACACCAGCAGATCATTTTGTGTAAAACTGATCTAATCGTAGATAATAATGACTCTACCAGGATGTTCGGTTAGCTAACTACTTGTAGACTGGTCCTTAAAACCATGTGAACCAGCAGACGACTGTGAAAAAGTGATTGTAATTGTCTTCCGTTATCGTTGTAAATTATTTTACATCATATCATACCTCAATATTACACTGTAAGCATATGAGTGGTGGTAAGCAGCTAATATTATTTTTTATTATTATTATTATTATTATTATTATTATTATTATTCAAACACATACATATTAGTGAAAAGAGGTACCGAATACATATGCGCCACAAACGTAACTTGATGTGTGTGTGCGCTTTGATACTGAACAGGTACCCAGACCGGAGCATGTGATTTTCTTAAAGGGCTACACTCGGGGTCTTCGACCTTAAGGTTTATTCATCAAGCAAGTGGAGCAACATTGGGAGATGTAGTTCCATAGTAACTAGTGACCAACGACTGCTCCTTGCACCATTCTCTCCTTCAGGACACTGAAGACAACCCATGTGCACCACTGTTTCACAATCAGAGATTTCCAACTTCCTCAGGTGCACTCTTTGTGCCCACCAACTTGGTAAAGCGATGGACTTTCAATTTTCGTCTTCCTAATTTCGTAAACAACATCCCAAACACGAGAAGACAGTGTGTAAGACTTCTCCGGCAGTGGTTTTATGGACACAGTATGCAACTGCTCTTTGCAGATAAGAAATATGTCATCTATTATTCTATAATAATGTGTACTTCCATCAATTGCATGCTTAAGCTTTATCTTACTCAGGTTCCTCATAAATATATCAGTCGGAATCGGGTCCACGGCAATACCCATGGAGACTCTATCAACTTGACCGTATAGTACATTGTTGAACCGAGTGTTTACTTTCGGCACCCAAGAATGGCAGCTTCTCAGACTTATTAATTGGGAAATGAAGAGTACAGAATATTGACATACGATTCCGGTTGTTTATTCCATAATGATCATTATAAAGAGAGTAGTGACGTCGAAAGATATCATGAGTATATCAGGAAAATTTAAGCTGTCAAGCCCTTGTGAAAATTCAAACTAGCCTTCAGACTGTAGGTAGCTAACTTCTTGCAGACTGGTCCTAAACACCAGCAGATCATTTTGTGTAAAACTGATCTAATCGTAGATAATAATGACTCTACCAGGATGTTCGGTTAGCTAACTACTTGTAGACTGGTCCTTAAAACCATGTGAACCAGCAGACGACTGTGAAAAAGTGATTGTAATTGTCTTCCGTTATCGTTGTAAATTATTTTACATCATATCATACCTCAATATTACACTGTAAGCATATGAGTGGTGGTAAGCAGCTAATATTATTTTTTATTATTATTATTATTATTATTATTATTATTATTATTCAAACACATACATATTAGTGAAAAGAGGTACCGAATACATATGCGCCACAAACGTAACTTGATGTGTGTGTGCGCTTTGATACTGAACAGGTACCCAGACCGGAGCATGTGATTTTCTTAAAGGGCTACACTCGGAGTCTTCGACCTTAAGGTTTATTCATCAAGCAAGTGGAGCAACATTGGGAGATGTAGTTCCATAGTAACTAGTGACCAACGACTGCTCCTTGCACCATTCTCTCCTTCAGGACACTGAAGACAACCCATGTGCACCACTGTTTCACAATCAGAGATTTCCAACTTCCTCAGGTGCACTCTTTGTGCCCACCAACTTGGTAAAGCGATGGACTTTCAATTTTCGTCTTCCTAATTTCGTAAACAACATCCCAAACACGAGAAGACAGTGTGTAAGACTTCTCCGGCAGTGGTTTTATGGACACAGTATGCAACTGCTCTTTGCAGATAAGAAATATGTCATCTATTATTCTATAATAATGTGTACTTCCATCAATTGCATGCTTAAGCTTTATCTTACTCAGGTTCCTCATAAATATATCAGTCGGAATCGGGTCCACGGCAGTACGCATGGAGACTCTATCAACTTGACCGTATAGTACATTGTTGAACCGAGTGTTTACTTTCGGCACCCAAGAATGGCAGCTTCTCAGACTTATTAATTGGGAAATGAAGAGTACAGAATATTGACATACGATTCCGGTTGTTTATTCCATAATGATCATTATAAAGAGAGTAGTGACGTCGAAAGATATCATGAGTATATCAGGAAAATTTAAGCTGTCAAGCCCTTGTGAAAATTCAAAACTAGCCTTCAGACTGTAGGTAGCTAACTTCTTGCAGACTGGTCCTAAACACCAGCAGATCATTTTGTGTAAAACTGATCTAATCGTAGATAATAATGACTCTACCAGGGTGTTTGGTTTCTATATTGTTATTATTATTCTGTCAGTGTATCTTCTTATGAGGTCTTATTCAAACCAATTCTTACTTAATATCTCAAGTTCGTGACATCCCACTAAACCATAAGCAGCTCTAATTTTACAAGATGTTCTGTCCCACAAACATGAGTGGATTGATGTTATCTCCCCAGCATCATGTTTGCTGGACAGTAACGCCGCTCTCCCTCCGTTTCTGATGTTAGGGTAGAAAAATAAAACATTCAGAAAGTCACAAGTCTTTGTGGCCAAATTTTGAGCTTTGTATGATCGGCCTTAGTAGGTCAGCATCCATAAGATTGGTGAGTTATCTGTCTACTTGCAATAGAAAAAAAGGCATGACTTTTAAGGAGAATAATATACATTTAATCTGTAGAGAGATTCGGGAACTGAAATTGAGGGTTAGGATCATAAGGTCATGATTAATAAACAATGAATAATGGGAAAGGATAAGTCAAATATTCTGTGATTTCGTTATATTCATATTAATAACAGTCGGGTTTGTTATTTTTTTGTCCCGTCTAGATACTAGGCGGTCCGTAATGAAGTGCCTCATTGGTGGGCGGGAGTTCAAGGAAATGTCGAAGTTCTTTAGAGTCTAGAAATAGGGTTTTTAGCTTTTTGAATCTGATAAGCATATCACAGTTACGGATAGGCGTTGGAAGCGTGTTCCACAATAAACTATAACGTACTGTAAAAAACTTACAACGCATCTGTTTTTAGTGTTTTACGGTAATTAGTGTATATGCATTGTTTCTAAGTCTATAGGCTGGGTCGTGGGTCATAGTCGGGCAGGATGTTAGAAAGGATAGCCCATGTATCGCTTTGTAGAGAAATATTAGATTGTTTTTTAGCCTACAGCGTCATAAAGTTTCTAAAGATAGATTTTACATCTATCTGTGTAATCGAGATTCGAGTTACATCCTAGCAGTTGGCGTGTGAAACGTCTTGGAACATCTTCTACTCTTATGTTGTCCGTGATATTCATATAAGAGAAGGCAAAAGAGCAGTATTGAAGGGAGGGCCGTATACACATTTTGTAGAGAGTAAGCTAAGCCTCTGTTGTAAAAAAACTCATTATGAAACCAATTAGCCTGTTGGGTTCGTTAACCTTGAGGATACTACTGATTCGACTTATTCGGAACGGAACAAAGGCTCAGGATTCAGAGACTCAATAGACTATTCTGGTCCGTTGTCTTCGACTCAGCTAACTCGATCAAGAAGTCTTCGCAAGGCGTAAAACATTTATTCTAAAGCAACAGCAGATGCCAAGTCAGACAGGCAGATCAGATCAAGCATACAAGTCAAGCGTATTTATACAAATATATATCGATTTTGTCATAGGAAATATTTGAACAATAATCAATGGGTCATCAGTGGTCTGCTATTTAGAAATTTAATCGATAAGTCCATCAACTGACTGCCATTCAAATATTTAAACATTTAATCGATAATTTAATCGATATGATAAAATAACGAATATGAATTTTGGGGATATGTCGGCCCCAACATAGCCGTGTAGATTTAGACATAATAGAGGAGACATGTTCTTCAAAGTTCAAGCTTCCTGTGTAATTAATTTCCAAAGTGCATGATACCGCACTTGTTGAGGTTAAATGGTAATTGCCATTTTTCACTCCATATAGGTAAGTTATTGAGGTCCATTTAGATCTTGGATACACTTTCGCTGAGTGTCTCAGGCTTATAGCTGTATACTGTTTTGAGATCATCAGCATATAAGTTTGGTTTCCCAATTCTATGGTGGAGCTAATACGCTTCCCTGGATGACTCCACTGGTGATTGGTCTAGGTGACGATACAAGGAGTCCGCTGTCTCGTTTCAGAGTTATATCATTCAGGTAGTCTACTAGGCATGTATCGCATGATCTGGACCTAGGAAATCCATGCTGGGAGGTCGAAATGAGATTATTAGTAAATAGATGTTGGACTACAGCTGCCTTAACTACTTTTTCCATCACTCTGGATACCACTGAAGTTATGTTTATAGGCCGGTAATTTTCAACGTTTGCTTCAGGTCCTGTTTTAATTTTGGGAATGATATGTGTAGTTTTCCAGGCAGTAGGGTAACACGCTGAAGAGAGTGATATCGCGAATAGTTTGAGAAGCAAAACACACATATCATCACCTCCACGTTTTAGCATGCTAGATGTAATACCATCTGGTCCATCAGTGTAGGAGTGTTTCAATGTACTGATTGCCTTGGAGATATTTTGTACACTGAATTCTACATTAGTAATTTCACAGGGAGTTACTGGGATTGGTTCTGAATCATTAAATGGTTTTTCGTTAGTTAGTGAGAAACAAAAATGTTCACTAAATAATTCTGTGATAAGTTTGGGATCTTCGTATACTTGTTTGCCTTTAATGAATATACTCCCTCTCGATTTAGAGCGTTTAAGTTTATTTTGGAGTAGTATGGTGAGTGCAGAGGAGTTATTATTAAGTTCAACTGCACGTTTTTCCTGTGCTACTGCTTTTTGTTTACTTATTGCCTCTGTTCGGACAAGTATTTCTGTCATCGTTACTAAAGAGGAAAAGTCATTTAAGTTGTGGAATCGAGTACAATGTCTTTGAAGACGTCTTCTTGTACTGACCGGTATATAGAGATCTTTGGAGAACGTAGGTTTACAGCATTCTAAAGGTGCGATGTTGATGATGATACTTTTGATGTTGTGATAAAATATATTGGTTAATGTGTCGGTATTGTTTGAGGTAAAGAAAGTTCTCCAATCAGTGCTTCTTAGGTAATTGTGGAAGTTATTCCAATCAACCTTGCGATAGTTTCTACGAAGTGTTACGGTTTTACTTCTATCGGTTGTGGTTTTTACATTAAGGCTGCATATGACAATGTTATGATCACTACCTGGGAACTTTTTTCCAATATACAAAGTATCGGAAATGAGGCCACTGGTAAAGACTAAGTCTAGGATATTTTGATGTCTGGTGGCGCTATTGACATATTGAGTCCATTGTCCAAGCTCTAGACACTTAATAAATGATTCATAACATCTCGATGCTTTGACTGGGAGCAAAGAAACTTTAAGCATAATGAAGTCATCACAAATACGTTTTCCTGTGAATGAGAGGGATGATGCTAGTGTGAATACCTCCGATAATACTGTTATTTCATCTGTTGATGCGTTAGGTTGACGATAAACACAGCCTAGCAGTAAAGTAACGCAATTCGACTGATTTAATACAATCCACAGCGAATCCTTCAGTTTGTTTAGTTCAGGCATAATATATAGAAGTGAGTTTAGGCTAGAGTGAGCGTAAATACAGCATCCTCCGCCTCGTCCATTCAATCTGTCACTTCTATATAGGAAATAATTATCAAAAGATATATATCGGTCGGAAATATTACTGTTTATGCATGCTTCAGATATCATCATAAGTGATGGTTGATATATGGATACAAACAGGGCTGAATCCGTCTTTTTATTGCAGATCGATCTAGCGTTGATAAGACATATATTAGGCAAGTGGCCTACTAAGTTAAAATGGGTGAGGGTATCTCGGATAAAGTCGTCGTAACCCTCGCGGGTGTGAGATGAGTTTGAAGTGAAGAATTGAGTGTTCTTCATTAGCTCGGTATTTTGATAGCTAGACTTAGTGGGGGATGCATCAAATGAGCTAGGGACGTTGGTTGGGGAGTTTACACAAGAGTAATTGGGTGGGAGTATTCTCTGATTGAAATTGTACGGAGAATTACTTTGCAGTTAACGTTCGGCATACCGCATGCTCCAAGGCAAATATCCCTTAACTTAGATGGGTGTGTGCGGTCGGGGGGGGTTATACACAACTGCATTGTAGGAGGACATCACTCTCTTCGTCAATTCTTCTGCCACAAACTCCAAAATACCCTCAGCTTTAGTGAGTTGCCCAAGATTTCTGTCTGTGTCGGTCCCCTTATATGAGTGAGGGGTCCTAATTGATCAAGTTTGCCGTTAATTTCGGATAGAGACTTTTGTAGCTGTCGGATGTCATTACAATATCTATCAGTATTTTGGTGTGTATGAGGTGGACCATTAGACTCTTTAGTTTTTGAAATTTTAGATTAAGGCCTTGATAGAACATACTGTCTAGTAGACTGTGCTGACTTTTCTATGCACGTAGGTATGGTGTCTTGTATGTCAACCAGTCTTACCGTTGGCATACTGCACGTAGAGATGGAGGGGCAGTGACATGGAGGATCTGGTGACAATAGAGACATTTGTGTACAATACACATTGTTCAGTAGTTAAAGGTTCTAAATTGTCAAGCACTGAGTCGTCAGTTGTAGTGGTTACAGATTTGGACCTTTTATTTGGCTTAGAAGTTGGTGAAATTTCTCTTTTACTGGAGTTATTGGACATGATTTGAAGACGGATGAGCACAGTGCTCCGTTAATTAAATATAATATCTGAGTATTAGTTGTTATTAGGTATTAACCTGGTTAATACTAGGATTAGAGACTGCGAGTATATTGTAAAATAAATTGTAGATCTATTTAAGATTTAATTCCGGCAATTGTCCGTCCCCAAACAACCAAAACAGGGAAATGAAGGGGTAAATGCTTTCGATGAGAAAAAGGAAAACGTATCAGAATGTCGCCTTTTTCGCCTGTCCGAAGGAAATGCTAGGGATTTCCCCTAAATATCCGCCGAATTCTTTCTTTTTCGCATAAATATGCGCTTATCCGTCTACTTTTCCCCGAAATATACGCCGATTTGTCCACATCTCGTCCACATTTCCGCCGAATGGCCGACATCTAGCCTGAATATCCGCTGAATTGTCTACTTTTCAACTAAAGTTTTGCCGAACTGCCCACATTTCGCCTACATATATAAGCCTAATTTTTTACCTTTCGCAGAAATACACGCATAACTGCCTTTTTCTGATCCATTGACATAACCCTAAATGTCTTCTATATCTGCCTTTATTCAAAAACTAACCACACTAAAACTGCAAGCCACGAGAAAACTGGTATATTTTTAAATAATTTTGTTGTGAAGGAAAATCGTATCATTGTACAAAATTATAGCAGAAGCTTTAGCATCAATCGTTTAGCATAACCATGGTAATTGCCAATTCATTGTTGTTAGAAGAGATCTGCAAAAGATGAAACAGCTTATGCATTATTGACAAGGCATGTGCATTTAATCAAAAGTTCACTGAAACTCAAATGCATTCTCAACACTTCTTTAGTTTCACATGTAAGTAATAAAGTAAGCTCTTTTACAAAATAATGCTTATTAAAAATTAGGTAGAAAATCAAGAAAATTGCACGGACTATTGCCTTTAGCCACGTTCGTTCGGCTATTGAGAACTGAAATAGTCGTTCCGTGAATTCTGAAGTTAAAAAACGAAGGAAGTCACAACGATATCTCAATGACTGTCTTGGCACAGCCAAATGCTTTGGGCTAAACTTACGGTTATATCCGTTAACACTGATGACTGTAACTATAGAGCCGTAAGGAAAGTTACCACTTTCAATTAGTACATATATGTATATATATGCAGGTATACCTGCCCGTCTTTTATGCTTTATCACTTTGTCTCTGACATCGTGAAAGTAACCTTGAGTTGCCATGTCGTAGAGCTTCACAAGTTCTTTTTCGTTGACAGATGATGATAAAAAGCGACTTGTTAATGCACCTGAAGTTTAAATACTAAATATGGGTTACTTAGTATGCAAAAGAAAAAGCGGCATTTTTGAAGTGGTCGTTTCGGAGAAGTTCCAGTAACGGGAAGTTGCTAGCAACCTCAGGTGTCAATAGGTACGACAAACACACCGCACTGAGGTTTTCTGGTCATCACCCGATAACCAGGTAACCACTGCTAATTGTAATAGCAACAAATTCGATCGAATATAAAAAGGGTTTTTTCTTATTTTTCGGGGTAACATGTACCAGATGTACAGGGTAGGATGATGACCACAGCATAATACACCTTACAAAAGAGCAAGTCGAAGAATAACTAACCACGTGAAAAAATGTTACCACTTTCAAAGTTCGTGGTTCGAGTATCTATGTAGCTATTATTGATAATCTAAGTTATCGTAATATTTTTCCGTTATCAGTGTAAATTATTTCACATCATATCATACCTCGATATTACACTGTATACATATTAGTGTTGGTAAGCAGCCAATATTATTCATTATTATTATTTGAACACGTACATATTGGGAAAAAGGCGCCGAATACATGTGAGCCACACAATTAAGTTGATTTGTGCGTGGGCTGTGATACTGCCCGGGTGCCAAGACAGGAGCACATGGTTTTCTTAGAGGGCCACACTTGGAGTCTTCGACCTTAAGGTTTATTCATCAAGCAAGTGGAGCAACATTGCGAGATGCAGTTCCATAGTAACTAGTGACCAACGACTGCTCCTTGCACCATTCTCTCCTTCAGGACACTGAAGACAACCCATGTGCACCACTGTTTCAGAATCAGAGATTTCCAACTTCCTCAGGTGCACTCTTTGTGCCCATCAACTTGGTTAAAGCGACGGACTTTCGATTTTCGTCTTCCTAATTTCGTAAACAACATCCCCAACACGAGAAGGCAGTGTGTAAGACTTCCTTGGCAGTGGTTTTATGGACGTGGAAACTTGAGAGCATTTCGAGAAGATGAGCTGATTCCCCCTAGTCTCGGCCGAACCAGGTTACTTAGGGGAATTAAGAGTTAAATAAGCATACGAGTATGCAACCGTAAACTTGCTCATTAAAGTTTCTGAATTATCATTGTTCACGGTGAACACTAGTATCTTATCCATAATTATCGTGGTAAGTTCTAATATTCATTTTACGAAACATTTTTATTAATTTCCATCTAAACTAACTGATACGACGTTTATAATGGAATGGGACGTCCCATAACTGATATTTTCGTACCTTCCAAAGCATGTCAGAATTCTAGAAAACATCTAAATTGATTGATAAATTTCTTTTCAAATGAGTACTGTGAAAACAGTTGATATTACTTTCTAACTATTGGCTTGTCACGATGAAATGCCTTCAATCTAACAGAGAGTGAGAAACCCATCATCGATGATACAAGAATAAATTTGTAATTGTTATAAGGTTCCACTTGAAATTTGTGTTGATGATAACGGTTAGTAATTGGTAAGTATTCTACGCTTATGTCAAGTAGATTATCTAGAACCTACCCTACACAAACCATGTTGGCACCACCAAAAGAAGACTACCATCTTCTTTCATCTTATACACCAAAAGAACAGTCCTAGCATCGGTTTAATTTAAAATTGATGAACATGTTGAGACTTTAAAGGTAGAATAAAAACACACCAATGACGCATAAACTACTTCATGCGTACAGTTTTCTCAACGACAAAACGATTTTTACAATTGAATGATCATTGGGTAGTGACTAATGCTATGTATTTCAAGTCCTTCTTTGTGTTTATCGAATCTTATCAGCAAATTTGAATTGTAGCTAATTAGTCTAGGTGACGCTACATCGCTTGCATTATGTCGAGATGTAAAAAGGTGGTTAGAGATAACGATCGATTTAAGAGCCAACTGTGCTTAAAACAATCAGTTCTCTTCATCATCATATCAAAATACGCCTATAAATTGAGAATCTTCCGTGTTAGATAGGTGACCATCAATAAGAACATAAGTAAAGTTCTATGTAAATAACTCAAATTCAAAACTTTCGTAATACTTATCTTACAAGTTTAGTTCTTATTCACGACTTCCTTTCATAGCATATATATATATATGTACATTATCTATTCACTCCATTTATTTAAACATTCAACATTGGTACAAACATAATATAAACGCATATTTTCTTCCGCCTTCAATGTCTGTGATTGAAAAAATACAGCTTCTTGTTTACCGCATCGACGACATATATGATCTTCTGTTCGAGGCAGTGTTGGATCATGAACAACATTCGGTACAATTAAAGCCAATTCACTTTAGATGGATAAAAGAAATACTATTTTATTTTAAAAAATTAACAGGAAAAGTTTATAATTTAAAGTTGTACATTTCATAATACAATTTTACACTGATAAAAGAAATACTACTTTATTTTAAAAAATATTCCATCAATAAATTAACGGGAGAAGTTTATAATTTGAAGTTGTACATTTCATAATACATTTTTACACTGACAAGACTATGAAACTGCTAGTGAGTATACCTCCGCTAGTCTGACTACCCTGTTGGCAGAAAATAAATTGTATGAAATCATGCTTAGTGCACGATTGCTTTGACTAATTCTTATCCAATCAGCGCTGGTCGATATTTGGAGAACACTCTATGATCTTCTCATGTTAAAAAAATAAGTACACCAACGGTTTCTGTACTGTGCTCATTACTTCCATCTAACCTTGTTATTGAAATATATTCTCTTTCCTGTCCAAATGTGTTCTGATTTGTAGACTTGTCGGGTGAATTGGCGTTCAAGAATATTAGGCAACAGAAATAGCTGGGTTGTAGTAAGAGAGAATTAAAACACTACTCTTTGAAATTGTAAAGGCTAAACTCCTTATTCAAACATCATATTGTCAAGAAACCAGTAGTAATCTTTGTACAGTGAGTCGGTATGACATGACTGTGCTATGTTCAGGCAGTTTGGTCAGTCGGTTAGAATCTCTGATGTTGAGAAACAAAGTAACTTCAGACTGCATTAGTTGTTGGAAAATAGAACAAATAATATGATTCATCTCGGCATTGCACTAAGCATTGGTTATATTCACACTTGAATCCCGTCACCGTCAAAATAGTGGTCATCTGAAGCGACTTCTTCTCGTCTAAATACGCTGAAATTACTTTGACAAAATATGTGTTACTGAAATATTCCATATTTCCTTTAATGATCCTCCTTAGTCAGGAGACCCAGTCTCATGGTAGCCGGTCGTCAACAATAGATTCATACGCCATTTATTCCTTCAGGATACTTGAGCCTATGTGCATCATTGGTTCGGTTCTGGGTTTTCCAAATCTTCTAGCCGGATTCCCCATTTCCACAAACCTTGTTAAAGTGCAAGACATTCGCTTATTGTCCTCTCGATTCCGTAAACAACAAAACCGTCACGAGAATGCAGTGCGTAGGACATCTCTGGTGATGGTTGTATATGCATGACCATATGAGAGCATTGTTAAATGTAAATCGGTAACACCAAACACCAAACAAGACATGTTACTTTTACCGATTTACCCTTGACAAGATTTTTCCTAGCTTATAAATTACAATGTAATAATTTTGAAAGAATAACGTGATCATGATAAACTCTTGAATTTCAAAGTGTGTAGGAATCATCTAGTATCAAGCTTACTAATGAAACTTGTACAAAATAACGATGCTGAAAGATAGACAACGTAGTTGTAATCCCAGCAAAGTAAACTTTAGTGAACTATTATCCGACTTCCATTAAATCGCATGATGATGGGTTTCTAAATATACATCCTGGTTACCTTCGTATACAATCATCGACTTAACTCGCGTTAGTGAATAACAGAATTAGGTAAGTCAAATACGGGGATGAATTTCGAATACGCACATTTCGTACAATCGTTGATCTGAACAGACAATCCGGGAGACGCACTGGAGGAAGCAAATTGAAATAAAATGACGTGCAGTAGAGAAGGAGAGCGAGTCAGCACCATTTAACCAAGCGTGACACATTATTTATAGTCAGGCAAAAATATGTTACAGATATGTGGTGAGCAGGGTAAGGGATTAACAAACACTCTCGTATGAGAACAGTCACAAGGTTAAGAAGCGACTCAAGACCAACGAATGAATCGGTCTGTCAGGAAATGTTAAATACTTGGTGTGATCGAATTATATATACGGCTAGTCTCAAAGAATATATATAAATCTTAAGTACAAAAAAGCAGTATATCATCCAGCAACATAGTTAAACTCGCCTGAATTATTTTCGTGATGTAGTTTATTCAGTATATTTGACATACTTATGGCCAATAGCATCGAGTAGTATAGATCCAAAAACATCCAGAATAAGCAAAGTGTATGTCAACTAACTCCAGGACGCTGCAAGTTGTTGAGCTTTTTGGCATACATTCGAGCCACAAAAATTGAATGAGTCCAGTTAATTATATGGCTAACATTGCATGAAATATCGAAAATGACAAAGATTGCAGACTAAAAATGGCTTAAACTGATTGTATGTTTCTGGAGTATTGTCATTGTAGTTAGGCAATAGAACTGCAAGGTTAGTAACCAAACCGGCAGTGTTCGGAAAATATGATATAACAGGATGGTGCAAAGTTTGAAAAAGAGCGAAATGTCAGGTGCAGAATTAGGTTTTGCTTACCATCTAATCCATGCTCACGTTGCTGAACGATGTCTGTTTACGTAATTTAATGGTTGATGTATTATTGACTTTTTTACCGAATCATGTATGTGCCATTCAAGCTTTTTAACGAACCATCAAAGACATAGTTGAGCTATCACGTAAAGAGCGTTTGGACCTTACTGTGAAATTGTAGATTTTTTTTGACGTCCAATTCATATCATCGTTTACAATGAATCGACCTTTCACAAGAGTAATCAACGTTATCCAGTACACGAAACATGATGTGAACTATGTCATCAGGCCAACTGATCACAGTCTCATGGTCAATACACATGCGATGAGTTATTTGGTGGTGTCACGCTGCATCGGAACTACTAATGCCGGCACGATTAATCGATAAAATGAGGACATGAAAACTAGATGATTCTGTGATAAAACAATTACTAAACGCATTTGAATTTAGATGATAAATGATGACAGTGTTTATTCATAGCCGAAGCAAGACATTCTATGAATCGACATGCAAACTATTTGCTTTTATTCATGTTGTTTTCAGAAAATCAGCGATCGTTAGATTACTGAAAATCATAAAATTCTCCGCTCCGTATGTGTTGGTGATTGTCACTCATAAGAATGCATCATTAGAGATCGACATTCCTTATTCTACTTAAGATTCATATCACGCTCACTACATGATAGAGAACACCATATTATATTGATCAGTTAAATGGCATACGGTGACAGAGAACAAGAACGTATGATCATTGACATTTCTACAAAACAACAACAACTGAGGTCAACAAGTATATGGTGTTTTTAGTTAAATACTCATAATAAATATTCTGCGATTAAGATAATATGATAACATAGTATAATATATTATGATATTACGTAATTCCATTTCATATTCAAACAGGTAAATCTTGAGAAAATCGTAAGTTTTGAGATCTCGTTCTAAAATGCATACAATTTTAAGATAATGAACGTAGACCATTGTAGCATTTGTAGAGTTACAGAAGTTATTATTTGTTGTTTGTTTTGTTCATAAGGAATGGTGATGATTTTGTTCTGAACAGTATTGCTTGAACGGTGTTTACTGACGTGCTGGAGTTCACATATTGTTGAAAAATTGAAAAACTGAATTTGAGGTAAGTATACGTTTGTACTCGGTCATCTGAATGTCAATTCTGAACATTCCTATATTCTACCACAGCGATCAAATATAGCTTCCTTAGAGTTCATGTTAATCACTTGTTTCGCGTGCAACGTCAGTTGATGGAAGTGTCACTGACGTGTTGCAAAAGTAAGAATGGGATACGATTTACAATCCCACTGTCCATACCTTCCTGAATAATGAATATTAAACGTCAGTTATACGTTCACACTACTTGAAGCAAAATTGCAGTATCACACATATTTAGGAATCATAGTGTAAGCTACACTTGATGTTGTTCACTGATCGTGATGTAGTTTTTCGAACAGTTCATCACTGTAACTAATTGAATTAAAATCGAATTATCTGTTTCATTAATTCAACATCCATAATCCTTCATGTAATCACGAAGTAGATTCAAGATGTTGTGATGAATTGGTACGTGAACTCATTCTACTATACTACTACTACTACTACTACAATCTTCATAAAAAGAATCCAAATGATTATAAATCATTGCCTACGGAAGAATCTCAACAACCGTTGAACGGTTACCAGCAGCCCGAATCGACAATAAAAACACTGAAGCAATTAACGTCAGTAAAACATTATACGTCAGACCAAATGGCGTTTCTTCATAACTTATACTCTCTACATTTTCATTGGTTGTCAAAACTGGTTGTCTTTGAGACGTGCAGCTGTTTTCGACTGGAAATTAATATGTTTACGTTTTGGTATTAACCAGAAAGTGTTTATTGGTCTCCGTTGAAGATGTATTGGAAAAGAATGAAATCATTTAAAGAATAATAATCTTAGCGTGAATTGATAGTAAGGACTGAAGCACACTACGTGTAACCAATAAATTGTTTCCATGAGCTGTCATTATAAATTGCATTGAGAAATTTATTATCAATATCATTACTAATGCCTTTATTCAGTAATGTGTGTTTCATACAATATAGATTACTAAACACAAGGTATTTCAACAAGTTTATTTTAGAAAAAAAGAGAAAATCGAAAAGAGCAGATAACTGCCTGATATTGAACGAAATGTTTTTTGTTATTGTGATGATTATAAATCTGTGCAAAATTTTTACATCCAATCAAAACAGCTGGAACCATAATTTAACCAAAAGCTTGCCTTAAAGTGCTGTTAATCACATCTGAAGACATTTTCATCAATGAAGGTAACAAATTAAGACTAACAGTGCATAAACTTTGACTCATGTTCTTAACAACCTGAAGAATACTGAATAACAATGTGTTCATCTACTGCCATTATTGATTAACAATGAAAATATGGTTTCATTAGATGTTATCACGCTAATTGTAACAGTGAATCGTCGAATTATAGAGAAGTGACCAAACACTTCAAAAAGCTATATGAACCCGACAATTTTCAGTTTAATTTGATCCACTAATTTGAGTAAGATGAGGTGGAAAAAACCTCGGATAAATTTCAAGTCGTATAACAGGCATTTTGTCTTCTCAACTTTCAAACCAGAGCTTGTATGTCATAACATGTATTATTACAGTAGTTTGTAGATCTTGAATAAAACAGGAAATCACATCACAATAATCACGCATTGAAATATAAAACCAAGCAGTGTAATTTAGAAATTGAAAATTGCCTAATCTCCAGTCTGTCAAATCTACAAATTAGAAGATATCTCAACAACATATTATATCTGTAACAATAAGCGATGTTGTGAAAGAAGTCACATTGAATTATTGTATCTCACAAACTATCAAATTATATTTGATGTCTATCAATGATTTGCTAGCACTTACTTGATTCATAAGAGTTCACTGTCTTTGAGTTACGGTCTGTTGACGGTCGTATATTTATCACTATTTTTGAGATAATATTTATGCGATTATGAACTTTGATACGAAGCAATTCTTGAAGCATCTGATCAATGAACGATCATGAACAGTGTGCTAGTACAAAGAGATCTACTAGAAAGGAAACACCAAGATTATCAGTCTCGCATTATTTCATTTCGGACCAACACTTTTATTGAGATAATATTCGTGTGATTATGAACTTCAATACGAAGCACTTCGTGAAGCAGCTGACCAATGAACGACCATGTAGAGTCTGTTAGTAGATGATGATCTACTAGAAAGGACACAATTAGATTATCAGGTTCACATTATTTTATTTCGGAAAGTCATCAGAATTCATGAATATCAGTATCTCAGAAATTGGGTATTTCCGATTGGTATTTGAGGTTTCTTACCTTGCACAAAGCTTGTAGAACAAATTTCACAAAAATGAAATATTCTTCTCAGCCGTTGTATTGAAATCTTCATCATGTCGTTGATCTGGTAATGGTTTTTGAATTGAGCATTAAGCTACACTGTTTCATTTAAATCTCACAGAAAAGATGACAAATTGTATATCAAGGTAGTCTGCATTAAGCCGTACATATATCGAAAGACGAAGATAGTAATAATGCAGGTATTTAAACACCTACTTTGAACTTCATTATTTCAGAGAAATCATTCGCTATCAAGTCGTCTTTTGTGAAACCAGCTAATGGTACAAGTGAGTAAACATAGAATCATAATTTGATCACACGTGTGAAATCTTCTACTAAGTAAATAGAATGTGTTGAGCGTTCGTGACAAAATCATTTCTGTACATAATACATCCACGTAGACATCCATAAACACACGTAAGCAATATTGCCAGAGAAAATCGATCGAATGAAGTGTCCGTATGTTTCGCGACTAATTTTATGTCCAAGTTCCATGTGTGAACACATACTCAACAGATCATTTTATGTGTAGTAAGAGTAGGTTGTTTCAGGTGAAATGAAGAAAGATATTGCGCAAATGAGAATGTGTCTCATAACATCAGATGTTAATGAAAAACTTGATGATTTTTAGATTAAACAAAAATACAATAGTAATACAGCTTCAGGAACAAAGCATTTGATATTCGTTTTGAAGGATGAATGCTCGTGTCATATACATTAAGTTTCGTTGAATTTATTGATTGCCATTTCAGCTAAATAAATCGTCTGAAAGCAAAACACAGGAAATATCCCATGAAATCTGATGTCGATGTCAGTCGGCATATACAACGTTATGTATAACAACAACTTGCACATTATTTATTATTAAATTCTAACCACCACTCATAAATTCATTCACACACCAACGGAAAAACAGTCGCTCATGCAGGTGAGATACAGTGTTTTATGATCGCATGTGAGTAAATGCACTCAATGAATTGAAACCTTCGTAATCATATCGTCGAACTGACAATATAGTCAAGTGGTGTATGCTTATCGATCCGTAAGTGTAAGAGAGTATTTAAATATTGATGGTGATTATCATTCTTCAATCGCATTTTTATCAGCCCATCGGTATTTTGGACTGAGATTGATCAGTCTCCTATTGATAGATGCGCATCCTGTGAGAACTGTCTCGATGTTGCCATCAAACACCAGCATTGTAACAAAGATGAATGACAGCTAGTAGTATAATCAATTGCGTTCCAAAAAACCAGTGGAAAGATTAAAGCAAACAACACAAAAGTGCATTAATACATCTCACTTATGTAAATTCAACTGCAAAACAACATAATAGTAGATAAACATGTTTGTTGCAGATGCTGGACTGATTTGTTTGTAAAATAATGCAGGAAATTACCAATTGGTGTATGGTTTATTGGTTGAACATCACTCACTCTCCAAAGTCAGATTGATGTAGTCGATTCATGGTTGAATGATAATATGGATTACCAACCACATTTCATCTGAGCACTTAGATACAAAACAATAGATGAGATGATATTGGTCAGATAAAGGATTGCGTGTCAGTCATCTGATCGTGCATTGTCGGGGTAGCGTCCAGTTTATTTTGTAACATAAGCACCATTTGTACAGTTCTGAATTTTATTTGAGCACATATATATTGGTACAGGAGTGCGCCAAATATATATGCGCCACACAAGACAGTGAGAATTCAGAAAGAAGAAAAGTGAGGAACGTAAAAGAAAAAACCAAAAACGAAGAGATTGTTATAAGGTAGTGTAATAATAACAATAGTAATAGTAGAGGAACAGAAGGGTACAATCTGAAGAAATCTTTCAGTTAAGGAGGATACAACCACGTTTTATAAAGAAAGTCAAGGAAGATAACAGCAGGATCGACACTGTGCCCGAACACACGATGCCGAACCTCTGCATTACTAATATGGTGTTGCCACTGGATGTCAGCAATCCTTCGGAAACAACGATGATCAGACACAGAGAGTCGTCTTACTTCCTCAACTCGGAGAGGCCAGGTTTAACAAGCATAGAGCAGAACTGCTCTCATCGACGCGTTGTAGATCCGAACTTTTACAGCCAGACTAACCTCACGAAGGCGCCAAAGGTAGCTCTGATTGACATAAGCCGCTCTGGCTTTCACTATTCGTGCATTGACCTTATCACTCACACCATCACCACCACTTATGCAGCTACCAAGATACACGAACTTCTCGACTACGTCTATCTGCTCACCATCCAGGGTGAGTACAGGATTGGAAATCTGCCAGTCTTGCAGAAGTACTTTGCACTTGGAAGGTGCAAAGCACATATCATACCTACGGACACTGATCGTAAACTGATTACGTGCGGATTGCATGCCTTGGGCATTATCGCACAGTAAGACAATATCGTCCGCATACTCAAGGTCGAGAAGTCTTTCTCCAGGCGACAGATCCACACCACCATTACTTACATTCATCAGAGCTGTTTCCAGAATATCATCGATGGCAAATTTGAAGAGGAATGGTGAGATTGGGCAACCCTGACTCACGCCACTGCACGGCTGGAACAATGGAGAGAGGTAGTAGTATGCCCTCACTCTGCCTGAGGTGTTTGTATATAGGGCTTCTAGGATGTTAATAAACTTCTCAGGCACACCCTTCTTCAATAGAAAATCACAGAGAACAGTCCTATCCAACGAATCGAAGGCAGCCGTGATGTCGAGAAACACCACGATCGTTGGCCTTTTATAAGCATGGCGGTGTTCTAACATTTGACGGAGGGTGAAAATATGATCAATACATCCTCGACCAGAACGAAACCCAGCCTGCTCCTCGCGAGTCAATCTTTCTCGGGTTTTGAACAACATACGAAGTATGACGGAAGCCAATAGCTTGGACGTAATCGAAGTAGAATTATCCCCCATGATTGTTACTGGAACGAAGTTAACCCTTTTTAAAGATAGGGACAACTATCGACTCATTGCATGACGTTGGTACACTCTCTAACTCCCAGAACTTTGTAAACAACGTCGTCAATCCTTTAGTCAAAATGTCACCACCATATTTAAAAAAGAGCCCGGAGGTAAGTCATCTGAGCCAGGTGATTTGTAACGCATTAATATTTGGAGTTCTTTGCGGGCTTCCGCCTCATTTACCGGATCAGTCGTCACCGGCCATGGAGGGCAGGACAGTCTGACCGGTGTTGCCGGAGCAGCAGACCAGTTGAACCGCCACCCGAAGAATTCTGCTCATCGTCCATGACGTCAATGGATGTTGGTGATTGGCATCCCGTCATCCCCGTAGATTGTTTCGCTCACACCAGACTTCTTGCTGCCAGTAGCTCGGATGAGTTTGAATAGCTTCCGGTAATTACTAGATGCAGATGCTGCCTCCAGGCTTCTCGGTCTTTAAACAAGCTTTGCCCGATTTCCTTGCGTATCATCCTTCGTTTGTGGTCAAGCTCAATGTCATCTGGAATAAACCGACGGGCTTCAATGAGTTCTAAGGAGCCTGAAGAAACCCAGTGCTTATAGGCGTGATTTTTCACAAACTCACAACTGACTGTGCTCGCCATTTTCATGGCGTCACTCAATTGCAACCGATGCTCATCTGTGGTTTTCGGTGGATCGGTAGCCAGCTTAGAAGCTAGCTCGGTTCGATACTTATTTGCAACAGAAGTTGCAAACTGCTTGCTAATATCAATCCGTTGATGGCGGTCACTTCGTTAGCCACTGAAAAGTACTTTAACATTGGCGCATATCAAGGCATGATCAGAGTCCAGATAGGTACTCCAAAAGGAGTGGCAGTCTTGTACACAACCATGCCAGGCATAGTCGGAGATGAAGAAAAGACATCGTGTCTCACGCCGAGTTCTTCTTAATCTGACGGAACTCTCTAACCTAACAGCACATAACCGACTGTTAATGGAGATCCAATCGATTAGTGCTGCCTCAGCTCTAGCACTTAATGTGACACCAGCAACATCAGATGAAGATGCCACAGGGTCCCCGGATAAACGCACGTAAAACAAGCCTTTTTAAAGGACGGATGAAGAGCGAATTTGTAGTACCTTGCCACAGTCTTCAATAAGGGTCTCGAATAGACAGCAAACATCGAAATTAAGACTTTTCAAAGAAAAAGCCAGCCCTATCTGTTGTCTGACCTGCATAAATGTTCGAATGTTGAAGGCAGCCAGTTTGAATGGTGCACGTGGTTTCAGAAAAACTGCTTCAGTCCTCGTATTCGGTGGTAACATACAATTGTCGACCGAACAGTGACTGGAGAACGTTTAGGTAGAGTCGAATTTCCACCATAGACGAGCTGCTGTATAGACGGAGTAGGAATAAAAGAGTGTAAATAATGACGTAGTAAATAATAATAGCAATAATAAATGAATCATTTGAACGTTCGTCAAAGCATGAGAATTAGTTTCCATGATCATAGACAGTTCAGTTCATAAATTGTGTGTGGGCTGCGATACTACCCGAATGCCCAAACCGAGGCAGATTGTTTTCTTAGGGTGCTTCACCCCGAGCCTTTGACCTTATGGTCTAACCCACAAGGCAGTGGAGCATCGTGAGGAGATGCAGTCCCATGGTAGCCGGTGACCGACGGTTGTTTCATACGCTATTTGTTCCAACAGGATACTGGAGCCCATGTGCACCATTGATTTGGAATCCGGTAAAAGCCCCATAAAATTCGCTATTCGTCCTCTCATTTTCGTAAACAACACTCCCGCTACGAGAAGGCAGTGACTAAGACTTTCCTGAGAGAGGCTGCGTACGCGTTCCCATGTGAGAGTATTTCGAGAGGGAGGGCGAGCCCACCCCGCTCTCGTCCGTATCAGGGTATTTGGGGGCTGTATGTAAACTTTTATTGAAATGCACCAAACCTCTTTCTCACAGTTCATTTTTCATACATCAACTTCAAAGCGGTTTCATTCTATTCAAACATGCTGTTTTCAAAAATAAGTGAAACTGAAAAAGAATCGATCAATGCATTATGCATCGAGATGACAAATTTGGATGATGAAATGAAATCACAGATAATTTGAACTCATTCAACTCAGTTATTGACAGTAATCAGTGTTTCGAGAGACTTTATCGTGAACAAAGAACAACATTAGATTTAGCATGCACTGTGACTCTCACTCAGGTGTAATACAACAATATTGCCTCAAGATGTTTATTGATATAATTCACGTTCAGTATTCAATAGTCAGTATCATATGGATAATGCGTTTACAAAACCTATCCCATTTGCATATCTACAACACTTCAATGACATATGCATCAAACTTTGTACAGATTCACAAACATCTTAATAATAATGTTAATTGATATTAAACACATTATACGGACATCCTCCTTTTATAACAAAAATCTGATACTCCGTTTGTGATGCCTAACTCACGTCTAAGAAAGACAAACTCGAATATGGTTTGTGACAATTGACACAAATAAAACAACGAATCCTTTTTGAAAAAGCAAGTACATTTTGATATCCTTATGAGTCATGGTTCAGACGTAAATTAGGGTTATTACAGCAATGCTGAAACTAGTTTGCGTTTGACAGTAGATGATATAAAATACCTCGGTTTGTAAAGAAAACAGAAACCCTAGACTCTAGGAAAGAGCCTGAATCAAAGGCAAAAGGCCATTCAAAATATCCGAGTGCTTACATGTGTCTGATAATTCTCATGGAGGAGCATCGGCCTCTCACCAGCATTCTCCTTCTAATTCTGTCCTACGCAATCTATTCTAGTTCCTTTTCATCCTTTTGATGTTTGCTTCCAATTAACGACGTAGTGAGTTCTTTGACCACTCACCCTTTTGTTTTCCTTCTGGATTCCTAGGATGTACTTGTCTCGTGCATTCATCTTCTGCCTGTTTTGTCCGTGCACTTGTTCGGCTGTCGCTAACTGTTGTCTGCTTTTCCTTCCTTTCTTGGAACGTGTCAAGGGTTTCCATAAAAACCAATCCTTAATGATGATGCATTCTGCGGCCCAGCTCCTTTCGACACATTGAAGGTAATGTTTCTTTGACCCTTTTTCATCTGTCCTCAATACTTGTTACCTCTTTTATGAATAAATCGTGTAAGGCTTGAAGGTTGTTGCTGAGGGTTACATTGAATTCATCGAGCTTGTTGGTATCTGCGTTGATTCTTTGAAATGCCGTTTTACAAGTCGTTCAATGTTTCATTGTCTTCAGTATCATCTTACCAACCACCAAGTGTCAATCTACAGCTATGTCAACCTCTCAAGAATGAAGAATTAATGAACTTTCTGAGTGAACTCGCCTATGAGGTGAACACTTAGATAGCCTGGACTATGAATGAATGCAATATTTCGGAAGCACATTTGGTGTCAGATCAACGGTGAGATGGAAGCAAACACACAGTATGCCGTGAAATGAATCCAATGAAGATGAAGTAATCTTGAAAACAATCACCATACTAAGCTATTTTCTTCACAAATTTCCGCGCTCACTGTCTGTCTTTTCATTTTACAAACCAGACGATGATGAATGATGCATAACATATTTTCTAATTATTCCAATTCATGAAAATTTACAAATGCTTTACTCATTTTACCGTATAGACTCGATGACCTAAGCCCCCATATCCCAACACTATTCAGTACGTCATTGCAACACACGCGATGCGATTTCCCAAAGACACCTATAGTTGAATTCTGCAAATCGGCTCATATTTCGAATCTATTCAAATGCTATAGATTTCACGAACATCAATCAATCAGATATCTATCGGTAACATCGAAGTAGGGGAAATATACACTGGTCCGTTTTACCACATTATGTGGGCCGTGCAATATAGTAATAATCGTTCAGTATGGACAGCTCGATTCCAAAAGACATAATTAATGTGTACAAGTATATGTATAAGATCATTTTAAGACCAAAAAATACAGAAGTAAACATCCAGAAAATGTAAATGCTTTATTGTGTTCAGTTAGGAGCAATGTTATCCAACGTCTTAAATCATTACAATTTCCAAAAACTCCATAAAGTCTAACTTTATAGCCTACACTTACGTAAGCGACTACAATCAATAATTATTGTCTTCGTGAACTGATACCATATCATATTCTTTTTAGTTTTACAATAGACAATATTTTGAATCAAGTTAAAGAGTGGCTATCCAAAACAGTTGATAGAGATTTCACTAATCAACCCTGCATTTTCATGTCATTAGTATTTTTACCATTACTTACATGGTCATTATCACGTAATAAATTCACAAAAGCAATCCGACTTGGAAAGATTTGAAACTTAATAAATAAATAATACCTGACAGTAAGACTGGACTATTTGCTACTTCATCCAGGAACGCTGTATGTTTGGTGAAGTAGTTTGTGTACTGGTAATGAATTCGCTCAACAGAACACAAAACAAAGACTTCACTGTATTGGCAGATATCAGTGTCACGCCTGACACACCTAAAAGGTTTATTCAGTCAAGTATTGAAGCAAGTGGAAAACGAGGTCATTAATTGAAAACGCGTGATTCAATTTATTCGACAACTTTGTCTGTAAAGAAGAACGACTGACTATTAGTTTCAAAAATAACGAATCGGTAATTTATTTTATCTGATTCTCAGAAATGGGTATAATAGCCATTGAAAACAATACTTCAACTCAATGTGCTCTCATCACCAATCCAAATCAGTTGATGTATTTTGAAAACTGAGTTCACAATCGTTCGAACAGCGTAATGTTTACATAAAATTTCAAGCACTTTGGCTCAGTGGTAGAAGATGGCACGTTTATAGAACAGATATTGCAATTAATAATGCAGAATTCAAGATCTTTTATATTCTATCTCATCTTTCTAAGCTGCTAAAATGAGATTATTCTCACTTTGTAAGAAACAAAACGTTGTCTACAAAGAATGTTGTAATTGCGAAAATCATTCTATTCGACAAGGTGATGCGTCCCTCATCTTATACGGCATGCGTGTCGAAAGCAGCCGAAACCATATATTATCATCTCTGATATCAATATATGTGGATCAACCAAAGAAACATATTCCACTGAACAGTGTCGTAATCCTGGGTAGAGGGAGTTATAAATCAGTAATGAATCTCTTGAAGCTTAACACTCAGGTCAATCGACAATCAACAAACAATACGAAATCCATTTTATCCACCAGATAATCGGAAAAATCAACAACATCTAAAAGAAAATCAGACCAAAGGAGATACAATCAAACTAGTGATGAAGATAATGACGATTTCATGGTTAGCAATAATCAGCCAAGATCGATGTTGACAACAAAAACTTTTGGTCATGTGTGGAGAAATTCAAATACGTCACTTCTACCTTGAGTTTGAGCTGCTGATGTTGTTCTAAAGGATAATAAAATACTCACAACCAAACCATCCATCTCAAAGAATAAATTCACACAAATGAGTGATTTATTTTCTTAAAACGATACAAAAGTAAGTAGAAACGGACATTGTAAACGGACCATGAGTTTCTTAAAGCATCTTCAAATGATAATACAAAGCATGTTTGTGCATTGCTCATTGCTACTGATTGATATTTAGTAACCAGTTCATTTCCAATGACAAGTGAGCATAGCGGTACCCAATTATTGGTGACGATTGTAGGAGTTTCATCTATTATTCTTCCTCGAAGAATTACATCCAACAACTTCGTCTATGTGCATGAAAGCTTAACCTGTTTGAAAATGAATATTTTAAAAAACAAAGTCAATCCACCTTCAAACAGCAACTACTATTGATTTGATGAGATAGTATAAACATCATTTTGCTCTATAACAGACAATAAAAGAATGAATGTCACTTCGTAATAAACTGGAATCAATGTTCTAGGTCAGTAATCGATAGAGAATCCTGATAGACGGCTTATGTTCCTTCACTGGGAGTAACAGTCATAACTATCTTAGTACAAATTAACAAAAATTAATTACAAAAACGAATTAAGCGTTTGATCAACATGTGTAAGATAATCTGAAAATGTAAGAAAAGAAACAAAAACCGGTGAATATTTTGTTCAAATGGAAAAGAAAAGGAAATAACAATAGATGAACTCATTCTTCATATGGACAGTGATCAATCTAGATAAAAAGCGAGTGCCAGATTTTTGAAAAAAATTATACACAATTTGGAAACGACAGTTAACTGAAAATCGAATTACTAAGTCAGTGATGGTTGATTGCACTGTCAATGACGGTGATCATCTTGTTTCACCTGAATGTCATTTCAAGATTCATCAGCCAAAAATATCACATGAGTGTGTATGCTTCTGTTCCAAGATTTGCTGTAATAATTTAAGTTATGCAACAATCACAAATTATTCGAAGTTAGATTTGCGTGAGTAATTAGATCAGATTAGATTGATTCAGAAGCTGCGCTTCCGCCTCAAGACCTGTCCAATCATTTTTTGAAAGAACATTCAGTAGTCGCGACACTGCTTGAAATACGATTCCTTTCCAACAGTCTCCTGTGTTCAAAATTGTGACGTGTGTTGTCCCAGAATACGAATTCTCAAGTTGAACGCATTAAAGCAAGAGAAAACTTCACTTTGATTATCTAGTCTTGACAATGCTTTATGATGACAAACGTAAACCATTATTATCGATTAGTTATAGTGTTGACTGATGATTTGTCAGTTAAAATGAGGTAATGTTGCTCTATATGATTCAAAATAGTCATAAATTTGCAGGGTTCACATACTCGATCTGCTTGATTATAATACTAAATGCAGCTTGAAAATATGTGTCCACACAGCGCTCAATTAAGAGATAGGCTCAAGCATTTTCCATTAGCTCTGATATATAGGAATAGTCGTAACAACTAGCAATGATCTGAATCAACCAGATTTAGCACTCAGTATCCCAACCAATTCCTGTGCGTGTAATGTTGTTGAATTTGTTGATCAGTTGAATTGTTGAAAGTTCATGAGTTTAGATAAGTACTTGGATTTCAATGTATAAATAATCTGAAATGATGAAATGAAAGTCGGGCAGTCAGTGCTGGATGAGAAAACATGACAGGATAGTCCATAGTTTGAAACAGAATGCAAAGCTAAGTGGAGAAGTCGGTCCAGATAAGCATTTATTCTTTGCTCACGTTGCTGGACAATGTTTGTTGTCGTCATTTAATTGTCATATTTGCAAATGATTGGTGTTTTATTATTTTTCTTTTACTGAATCATGAAAATGTCATTCAAGCTTGTTAATAAACTGATATAGCGATGATCTATTATCATTATCAAATGAGCTAGTACGTTCAGAGCACTAATCACCATTACAATACAAGAATACACGTGAGCAACAATCATTAGACTCAAAAATAATGATGAGTTTAAAGAAATAAAAATCAATGAGCAGTGAGAAAATAGAACCAATGATTAGTCTTGTTCAAAATTCAGTTAAATATCAATACGAAATTCATCTCCCGTAAAGTCTGACAAGAATGCCCTACCTTAATCAACATTCAACACAAATATAAATTTGATCAGCAACAAAGTGTATCTATCCAGAACACTGGGTTTTTTTTTTTTTTTTTTTTTTTTTTTTTTTCATGAAACGATACACAAAGTGTGATGTATCAGGTCGACTGTTCACAGTCTCCTAGTCAATATATATAGGTGACGAGTTATCTAGATGAGTCAAGCGGTATCGGAATTATAAATGGGATACGGATCAACTGATAAACAGAGGATGTGAAAACAAGATGGTTCTGTAAGGAAAAGTTCACGAAACTCATTTGAACTTGGATGATAAATAATTACAGTGTTTGTTCATAGCAGAAGCAAAACATTTTTTCATCTCATTTTGTTTATAGAAAAGTAGTTTTCGTTAGTATAATGAAAGTTTCATTCATCTTCGTTCTGCGTGTGTTTCTGATTGTCAGTCGTGTGAATGCATCATTAGAAAGCGACTGTCATTATTATAATTCAGATGCATATCACGCCCACCTAACAACACTATAGAGAATACCATATTATATTGATTAATTAAATAGAATATAGTGATAGACAACAAGATAGTATGATCATTGTTATTTTTAAGAAACAAAAACAACTGAGGTCAACAAAACTATGGTGTTTTTTAATTATTCTTTCATATGATATACTCCGCAATTATGAAAATATGAATTATTATTTAGAAACCGTTGCAACATTCAATTCATACGATATACGTATTCATTATTTTATCAGAATGACCTCATATAACTTTCTTAAAGTCCACATTATTCTATTATTTGGTGTTTAAAGCAAATCGACCGAAATACCAATGAAGAGTTGAAGAGAATTAAGCTACACGAAATCGGAATAACTCCTGTAAACACCCTGTCAAATATGACTGTATCCTGAATATTCAACGTCCATTTATTGTTTACATTTCATGCAGTATCACACCTGATTAGGAATGACATTGTGACCCATTCGTATGCTGTTCGATGTTATTGATAAGATTTATCGAACATAGTCTCACTACAATGAACTGGATCGAAGTCAGTGTCTGCATCGTCAATTCAACATACGTTGCAATAATGTACAAACATACTACTGAATCAGTGTGAATTTGAAAGTAAGGCTTCTTTGTGGTTGTCAGACATCTATTGTATGGAAGGAATTAGTTTTGTGGAGGATGTTCTATTCAGATAAATAGAAAGAATATTTGTATTCAAATCAGTTAACATGAATGGAAAATAAACTTTTTCAAGTACGAAACAGTCCATCAAATCTGTGATTTTCCAGACGTTATTTTCTGTCAATGACTAAGCTCTCAAGTTGAAATCTGTTGGGGACGATAGATCCACAATCTCATATTTTTAAATTTTATCTTATCGATTAAATGGTAGATATTTTTATTGGGGTCAATTGATGAACTATCGATTAAATGTACAAATAGGTCAATTGATGAACTATCGATTAAATGTTAAAATAGCAGTCAATTGTTGATTAATGTTCAAAAATCTTCCATGACTATATCGATTGTAAATATTTGTATAAATACGCTTGATTTGTGTGCTTGACTTGTTGTCTGCTGTTTGTCTGTAGAATACACTTTCTACACCTTACCCAAACTTCTTGATCGAGTTAGCAAAGTTGGGGACAACGGAACAGAATAGTCTATCGAGTCGCTGAATCCATTGATCCTTCGTTTCGTTCGAGTAAGACGCATCAGTAATCGCATTCAAGCAATAACGAAACGTAACAATTGGCGACGGTGGTTTTTCGATTATGGACCCTGCAAAACTTGAACTGTTATTTGAGCAGCAGCTAAAATTGATGCAAATGTTAATGGAGACCAAGGTTACGCCTCCCTTACAGCCAAGCACGTCTAGTTAAACCACGGCACCATCAGTAGATGGCATCGCAAATAGCATAGCTGAATTTCATTACGATCCTGATTCTAATGTTACTTTTGAAATGTGGTTCAGGCGTTATGAAGAGTCCTGTCCCTTATGCAACATTACAAACAGTAGATGAAGAATTGAACCGCCTTCAACAAAAAGGAGTTATCACTCCCGTTTCCTACTCTGCATGGGCAGCACCTATCGTGGTTATTAAGAAGGCCAACGGCAGGATACGTATATGTGCTGACTTTTCAACAGGTCTCAATGCAGCTCTGGAACAACATCATTATCCCTTGCCTGTTCCCGCAGACCTATTCACCATGCTGAATGGGGGAAGATTTTTCGCTAAGCTGGATCTAGCTGATGCTTATTTGCAAGTGGAAGTAGACGAAGCATCAAGAGAGCTGTTAACTATCAATACTCATCGCGGTTTATTCCAGTATAACCGTCTACCTTTCGGAGTCAAAACTGCACCATCTATTTTCCAACAACTAATGGATACCATCCTATCAGGTATCTCGGGAGTCGCGGCTTATTTGGATGACATTTTAATTGTAGCAACGACATTAGAACAACTACGAGAACGCACGACATTGGTACTGCAACGCATCAGTGACAACGGGTTCCGGTTACGCCCAGAGAAATGCCAGTTTCATTTGCAGTCGGTAAAGTACTTGGGGTTCATTTTCGATGCCGACGGCCGCAGGCCGGATCCTGAGAATATCCGAGCTATCAAACTGATGCCCACTCCCACTAATGTCTCGGCACTACGTTCCTTCCTGGGACTTGTCAGCTATTACTCCGCGTTCGTTCCATCGATGCATGATATTCGCGCTCCACTCAATAGCTTACTGCAGAAGAACAGCTCTTGGAACTGGACGAAACAGTGTGACACTGCCTTTTGTAAACTGAAGTCCATCATTAGTTCTGAATTGCTGTTGTTACACTACGATCCAGCCATGCCGATCATCGTAGCTGCAGACGCTTCAGCGAATGGCCTAGGCGCTGTTATCTCCCATCAGTTTCCAGATGCGTCGGAAAAAGCCATTATGTATGCAGCCCGTACACTAACCCCAGCAGAAAAAAATTACAGCCAGATAGAAAAAGAAGCGCTTGCACTTGTGTTTGCTGTGCGCCGTTTCCACAAGTTCCTGTACGGTCGGAGATTCACGCTTCTCACAGATCACAAGCCTTTACTCGCAATATTCGGGTCGAAATCTGGCATTCCAGCTCATTCAGCAAATCGCCTTCAGAGATGGGCTTTAGCACTCTTGGGGTATGATTTCGAAATCCAGTACCGACGCACTCAACAATTCGGTCAGGCGGATGCCTTATCACGGCTCATTAGTGACCAGTTGGCGGCTGAGGAAAACACGGTAATTGCATCTCTGCTGGCGGAAGACCACGCCGAATGTTATCTGACGACCGCAATACGAACTTTGCCGGTATCTGCAACGGACATACAAAATGCTTCTAAGAGCGACCCCATCATCAAGAGAACTATGAACTATGTCACCAACGGTTGGCCGACTAAGAAGTTTGATGGTGATATAAAACAGCTGTATCAGCGGCGGGATTCTCTATGCATTGCGAACGACTGCTTGATGTTCGGAGAGAGAGTGGTTGTGCCAGAATCCCTTCGTGCAAAAGTGCTGAAACAGTTCCACCTTGGTCATCCGAGGGTTAGACGAATGAAATCCATAGCCAGGAGTCATGCGTATTGGCCGCTAATGGATCAACATATAACAGAATTGGTTGGGAAATGTATGCGGTGTCAGCAAGCGGCAAAAATGAACGCCAAAGTTCCACCAGTTTCATGGCCACAACCTGATCATCCTTGGTCCAGAATACATGTCGACTTTGCAGGCCCGATTAACGGAACCATGTATCTAGTTGTAGTCGACGCCCTTTCGAAATGGCCTGAAATCAACCCTATCATACCGCCAACGACAACTAAAACAATACAGATCCTCACAGAAATTTTCTCCCGAAATGGTATACCAGATGCTATTGTATCTGACAACGGTTCACAGTTCACCTCCAGCCAATTCCAGTCATTCTGTCAACGACTAGCCATAAAGCACTTACGCTCGCCACCATACCACCCGCAGTCGAATGGGCAAGCAGAAAGGTTTGTGGATACGTTTAAATAAGCCTTGGCTAAAACAAAAGGGGACGGGACGCCAGCAGACGCGTTGCAAAATTTCTTATACGTGTATCGAACAACACCAAATGAAACGTTGCCGGAGCGAAAGTCCCTAGCAGAGATCCGAATGGGAAGAAGACTGAAGACAATTCACAGCCTGATGCATCCAAGTAATGCACCGACACCAGTACGGACAAAGTTTGAAAAGCAATCCACGTACGAAGTGGGATGTCCGGTGTTTGCCCGTGATTACAGACCGACCCATAGTCCATGGACAGAAGCGCGAGTGGTCAGAAGAGTTGGCCGAGTCATGTACGAAGTTGAGGTAGGTAGTGACGGGTGGCAACGCCATCGGAATCAGTTACGCAAACGGTTAGCCCCAGACCGCCCATCAACAGAATCAAATATTCCTCTTGACATTCTGCTAGACACATTCAACTTACCGGCAACCCCACCTCAAGAAAAACCTCAACAACAAACTGAAACACGTCCAAGACGGTGGCCTATCCGAGAACGGCGAGCAACAGTCAGGATGCAGGTTGACCACAGGAAAGCCCGCTATTAAAAAGGGGAGGAGTGTTGGGGACGATAGATCCCCAAACTCAAATTTTTAAATTTTATCTTATCGATTAAATGTAGATATTTTTATTGGGGTCAATTGATGAACTATCGATTAAATGTTAAAATAGCAGTCAATTGTTGATTAATGTTCAAAAATCTTCCATGACTATATCGATTGTAAATATTTGTATAAATACGCTTGATTTGTGTGCTTGACTTGTTGTCTGCTGTTTGTCTGTAGAATACACTTTCTACACCTTACCCAAACTTCTTGATCGAGTTAGCAGAGTTGGGGACAACGGACCAGAATAGTCTATCGAGTCGCTGAATCCATTGATCCTTCGTTTCGTTCGAGTAAGACGCATCAGTAATCGCATTCAAGCAATAACGAAACATAACAAAATCCACTTCAAATTAACTAGTTGTATAATAATCCGTTAAGTTTTCTAACACCTCATCTACAATTAAGTTTGTTGACGTTTAATTTTATAAACGCGTTCTACTGCTACTACAATCGTCATCAAAGGAATTCAAGTATATACAAATAATTGCCTGTGCAAGGTACTCAACGTCCGTTGAACGGGTTACAGCCAGCAGAAGCCTATTGTGGGATAGGCGAAACCAGTCAACAGTCATAGAAGAAATTGGGAAAACACAGAGAGTGAATGGGACATATATAGTATAAATCGTCAAACTGCATCACAAGGCAAGTGCTAATTCGGAATCCTGAGAAGCAGCAGAAAAGTTGAAGGTCTAAGAACACTGCGACGTGAATTGAAAGCAGATATCAGTAGGACTATCGGCAATTAGAAACAATAGAAATGGCTGGAGAGTGCTGATGGACGCATGTGCTTCTTCACGAGGTGTAACAGATGCGCGCAAGCAAGCGAATAATACGCGTAGACGTGGATAGTAGGTCTCTAATTTTGTTCAGCTTGTTCATATAACCAATTTCAATATTTTATGATGAAATTACGATTAAGCGCATCCGAATTTCAACTAAAACAGTTGACCTTAAAAGAATTGATCAGTTGATAATACGATGAACATTATACGTCAGATCAAATCCAACTTAATCAGACCTAAAACTTCCTACATTTTCATTAATTGTCGAAACTGGTTGACATCGGATTGTGTAGCCATTTTGGACTTGATATTAAAATATTGACATATTCGTGATAAGTACTAAGTGTTTATCAGTCTCCGTTGATAATGTACTAAAGAGTAATGAGACCATTTAAAAAGGATACCCTTTGCGGGAATTGACAATAAACACTGAAGTACATTACATGTAATCAATAAGTCTTTTTCTGAATGACGTTTTGTGCAGAATGACAATCCGTCGAGCAGCCATCATGATATTACATTAAGAAATTTTTTATTATGATTATGATTAATGTCCTTATTCAATATTATGAGTTTGGTACAATAAAGAACTATAAGCTCAAGGTGTTTCGATAAATTTATTGCACAAAATATGCGAAAAAAGCGACAACAGCTAAAATTGCAAAAATTAGTTGACTACATAAACTACTTGGTGTCGAAGAAATTCCTTTTTGTTGAGAAAATCAGGAGTGTGTTAAATTATGATATCCACTGAAAACAGTGTTTGCACATTTTAATGTTAATCAATCAACTGAATACAGCGCACTATTGACCGACATTGGACAGATTATTGCAGGCAGAAAACTGTTTAATTGCGAGTGAACAAGCACAACCGCTTGTTGTTAATTACTTCTGAGTGAAGTTTCATAAACAGAGGTCAGGAATCGCAACCTACTTTGGATAAACGTCAGCTCATGATTTCAATAACCAGAAGAACACTGAATAACAATGAGTCCATCTACCATCATGATTGGTTAACAATGAGTATATGATTTCATCAAATATAATCTCGCTAATGGTTACTTGGAATCATCGAATTAGAAAGAAGTAACCAAATACTTTAAATGTCTATATAAATCGGACAACTTTCAGCTTAATTTGATTTGAACGAGAGGATGATGTGTGTCAGCTAATTTTGTAAAATTGTTCATATCGATATGTAAGTTGTAAATCAGTTTCTATTACTAATACTTAGTCTTATTATCATCAGTATTCACAAAAGATATCTCAACATTAAATCATATCTGCAACAATAAGCGATGTTCTCAAACAAGTCACATTGAATTACTGTATCTCACAAACTATCAAATTTATATGATGTCTACCATGACTTTTCTCGCACTTACTTGATTCATAAAAGTTCATTGTCCTTGAGTTACGGTCTGTTGACAGTCGTATATTTATCACTATTTTTGAGATAATATTTATGCGATTATGAACTTCGATATGAAGCAGTTCGTGAAGCGGCTGATCAATGAACGATCATGAACAGTCTGCTAGTACAAAGAGATCTACTAGAAAGGAAACACCAAGATTATCAGTCTCGCATTATTTTATTTCGGACCATCATCAGAATTGATGAAATACGGACTCTCAGAAAATGATTGTGTATGTAGATTGTTGCATCGAAACTCAAAGCTTCTTACCCAGTTCAGAGCATCTAGGAGAAATTTTACGGAAGTGAAATATTCTTTCAGTTGATTAGATTGAAACGTTAATCATATCGTAGAACTAATAATATTCATTGAAACGTTGGGCATTCAGCTACATAGATACATTTAAATCTCGGAAAGATGGTAACTTGTATGCAAAGACATTCTTTGATAAACTCTGTATTTATTGAAGGTAAAAGATATTCGTAATGCAGGTATTTAAACATTTAATGTGAACTTCATTATTTCAGAGGAATTATTCGCTGTCAAATCCATTTATATCAAAAGAGTTAATAGCACAAGTGAGTAAACACTAAATATTATTTTTATCACATATGTTAAATCTTTAAACTTATATCTTCACTGAGTTTCATTACTCAAATTTCACCACTTCAGTTTGAACAAGTCAAAACTTCACCAGCATTGACAAAAGAAATATGATGTTATAACTCTACAAAATGTGAGCATAATCATATGTGAAATTCACTCATCATTTGAGTACATTGTTTGAGACTTGAAGGACAGTCGACATGATCTGAGGAAGAGCAGATTTGACGAGCAATACACAAATCATCATGGATACATGAAGTCACAATCTCATTTCACTTGTAAGAAAACGAATGCAGAGATTCATCTTCATTCACAGGCTACAATGGAACGTGATGAGAATTCTGTTTTACAGAATGAACAAATTGAGTTTTGGGTTCGTTGCAAATTCATTATTGCACCCAACACATTCATCGCAAATTCATTCTTAAATATTATCCATGCATATTGGAAAATCCTTCTGACAATATATATTCGCTTCTCCTTCATAATAAATTAACACTATTGTCGGAGTCAGTAGATCGATTGATATATTCATATGTTAATGTGGAATTAAGGAAGACAATGAGCAAATGTGAAAACATGTCAGACTATTAGATGTTATAAAAAGCGTGATGATTTGATGTTCCATTATTAATCAAATGGTATTACAGCGTGAGAAACTGGACATTCGTATTGAAGGATGCACGTTTGTCCCACTTACGTTACGTTCACTTGAACATATTTATTACGATTACGATTAAGGAAAACATACTAGATATTACAGCAGATATCCAGTAGGATCAGATCACGTTGTGAGCCGGCATTTACTCCGTTATGTATGACAATAACTTGCTCACTATCTGTTTCCGAAATTCTAAGTATCCACACATTTATCCACTCACTCATTCACCCACAGTAAGACCGTCGCACTTGCTAACCTCAGTCATATCACTACGCAAAGCAAACATATTTGTGCTTTGTATAATACTGAATTAAACTAGTGGTACGTGTATTTCATATTTTATTGATAAAATTCTTGATTGTCAAGTTTCACTCAAAGGATCATGTGTTGTCAAATGATGAAGCTGAGATTGAAGACACGTTGTTACTTTATGTGAGTAGACATGACACAGAGTTTCGTGATTGCATAAGTGAAAATGCACTCAGTGTTTGGTCAAGTGGTATATGTTGATCGGTTAGAATGTGTTGGTAGGTTTTTAAGTAGTGAAGACAATTTTCATTTTCGTACTGTGATTTGAATAATCTCATCGGTGTTTTGAACTGCGATTGAACAGTCTCTCACCGATATATGTGCATCTTACGAAGATTGTCTCGATAGTGCCTTTAATCACAAGCATCTTAATAAAGATGCATAGTGGCCAGTGATGTAATCGATTACAATTGTAAACATCAATGAGAAAATACAAGTAAACAACACAAAAATAAAATGAAACGTACCCACTAATATAATTTGAATCGCAAAATAATATGTGACGGGTTGAACGTATTTTTGCAGATGCTGGATTGATTTTTCTGTAAAATAACTCAGAATTTCACCGACTTCGTTTCTCGATTTACTGGTTGAATATTGTTCACTTTCGTAGCTCAGATTGATGTAAATCATAAATATTGGCATGCTGGATAATCACCATTTTCTACGTTTTGAGAGATTTTTCAGTTTCTTATTTAGATCGCAAATTAAATACTGTGTTTTTCTGTTCATTTTATCACACAGATTACGATAGAACATCAAATATTGGTTCCTTGAGAAGGGATTGGATGTGGCGCATTGGTGGAATCTGGCGCCATCGGGGGTAAGTTGAAACTTATATCATCAGCGTTGAAAGCATCACTTTTTTTATCAAACTGGAAATTCCATGTGTAACTGTGGTCAGGTGTTTAGTTATCTCTACGCATTCGTCCCAAATGATATTTCACTTACCACTGAAAATCACAGGTCGGTTCATTATTGAATGACGAAAAGAATAAGGGAGTCCATCACGAATCGCTAATGAAGTCTTCTCACTGATGGAATTTACTCAAGTACATAGATACAAAACAATAAATGAGATGATATTAGACTCGAATAAGATTGAGTGTCAGTCACTTGATAATGCATTGACAAGGAAGTGCCCGCCTTTTTTTCATACATATGATATCCAATTTTATTGAGGTACTCCATGTAATTGCAATCAATTTGCAAACGATTGCTCAACTTTCGAAATCTTCGCTTTGTCATAAATATCCGTCAAATTCAGGATATAAGCAAGTGAACCCTCTGAATTCCGGATTATCATAGCCAGTTTTAGGAATAATATCACATTATAGAAATGTGTCCACTCTCGCGAATACGTATTTTCAGTAACTACAAACAATATTCAGTTCACCATGTGTTAGAACATTGAAGTATCATTTCGACTACTAGGTGAACCATTCCATCATCTAATGATCAGATCGCCTTCAATATTCGTCGAATAAAATATTATTTCTGTCAGCGATGAATTTTCATTGACCCAAGAGATCTGATGCATTAGTTGACAGCACACAGATCAGAATTCGGACACACTATGCGATAAGTTCCATCACGTTAGGTCGATCAAAATCTTTTTAAGAAAATTTTCGTTGATCATTGGAAAAACAATGTCTCTCTTCCTTCGTTGTTCAACTGAAGTAATAAAGATGAAAATTGATAATTGGTCTGAGCACAACTGAATTTCTCACCATGATCTCAATCATAAAACTGACTTCATGAAAAGAAACTGCACAACTATCAAACATTCAATGCAGTGCCCTATGATGAACTCAATGGCAGCATCATTTGCACATGTCTAAGTGTAAGCAATCATTGAAATCCACCAAACGTCTTCGCCACAACTCATGATTCATATTTCATATTCAAAGCAGATTCACTATATTCAAACATGCTGTTGTGAAATACAAGTAAAATTGAAAGTGGACTGAATATTTCATTATACCTCGTGATGACAGGTTCTCAGTGAATGAAATAGTCACTGAACTCCGTAATCACTTTTATATCAATGAGTTATTGTTACATGTTTTGTAATTCACTCACCCTTTGTTTGATAAGTTGAAAAGAAACTTCCGTATTTTCTTCACAGACGATTGTCCAAATTACAATACAACTGAAGCATGCCGAAAAGCAACAACATCGAATACAACGTGTATTTGGTGTGAAAAGGTCAACATATTAATTGACGACGGTGATCAGGGGACTCATAACTTGAAGGTTAATGATTGCCGAGTTGAGGTTAGTACTTGTTCAACTCCACGGGTCGTTTTCAATTTCACCAATTCCACACTCTGAGTAAGTGCGTTTACACGAAAGAACATCTTGTTGCTACCAAATAGAACTGAATCGCATTCTTCCCTCAGTGACTGAATTGAAGTATTGTATACGTTGACCTCATCCAATCAGATATAAGTGATATGGTTTCTTCCCATGGAAACATCAAACAATGGATCGAAACTTCGCTTGCCGTCAATGTTTTAAAACAGTATAATTCTTCCAGCCCATTCTACGTGTGGTTATCTCAGAAGTTCGACATAAAGCCGTATATCTGTGTGGATTATTACAATATTCCGATGAAACCGGATTGAGTGAAGAAACATAACCCGTTGAATATTGTGTACTATGTTTTAACAATTAGTGAGAATTTGTAGACTGCTATTGCTGTTTATTCAGAAGTGCTCGGATGATAACCAGAAAACTGATCGCTATCCGGCAAACATTTGATGGTCAGTAGTAAATGCTACTGTTTTCATTTTCTTCAGAATATCACAACTAAAATAACGAAAGAGGGTGGACAGAACAAATCACTTCCGTACCTAAATGTCGTGATTCCTTTGTTCATCATATTATTTGTTGTATGTTTCGGTTGTGTGAATTGAAAGTGGCTGCATTGAAGAAAGAAAATCAATCCATGGATCAGCGAAGCGTTGATTTCTTATGCTGAACACGTTGTTTCTATATTGAATGTTATTGGAAAACTGAAATTCAATAGCTCATTTCAACAGATGAGGCAACCATTCTATGGGACTTAGTGCAATATTATGCTTGTTCACATGACAACTGACGTAATCTGGTGAGTAAAATATAAATTTTGACTATCATTATATGCGTAATCGTTTTCATATAAGCAAAAGTAATGGATTCTTACACTTGTGATCCCATTCCGTAAAGGTGTTTCAGATGAAATCAAAGGGATTCTAACTCTTCAAATTATAATAGTAGTTTTTCGAAATAGCAATACTCTGACGTCAAAACTTGTAAGAATCATGGATCCAATACACAAGTGTGAACAACAGAATTGTGTTTATGAAATCAAATGTAATGTATTTATGGGCTAATTTAAACAGTAATAATAGAAGAGATGGAATACAACTAGATGTTGCATGGCAACTAATAATTGATAAGTAAACCTAGACCCCTGTTCTGTTTGAGCTGCCTATATCATATTAACTAATCAATAGACAATAGATTCTACGGTTCAAGTCAGTTATCTTATCTGAATTTGTTAAACAAGAATCATGGATCCAACACATGTGAACAACAGAATTGTGTTTATGAAATCAAATGTAATGTATTTATGGGCTAATTTAAACAGTAATAATAGAAGAGGGAATACAACTAGATGTTGCATGGCAACTAATATTGATAAGTAAACCTAGACCATTTGTTCTGTTTGAGCTGTCTATATCATATTAACTAATCAATAGACAATAGATTCTACGGTTCAAGTCAGTTATCTTATCTGAATTTGTTAAACAATTGACTGGAAACTTTAAATAACACAAACTGTCAATTACAAAAATATATCCTTTCTCTTTAAATCCAGTCGTTTATCTTCTTTACAAACCTTGTTTATTTATCTTCATTTTATGCATGCTGTGACATTTTTGATTCATTTCGTATATAAAATGATATGTTTTTCTTAATAGACACAGACCGAAGACAATATGTAATCGAATGAAATTTCTTCTCACTTACGTATACATACAACCTGTTATCCTGACACTTTTCATTTCATACCACATATCTATTACACACTAATGTAAGTCCCTTCTTTAAACATTGTTCACGTTGGTTGTATGAATTATTCAATATACAGTAAAGCTTTCAAATTTGCCTTAATAAACGTTTTGACGTCTAAGTATGGTCAATTTAATTTCTAAAGTCTAGGACATTTTGTTGACGATCGTGATATTTAGCGTGTTATTTCCAATTTGCTTATTGTGGATTGTGGATTTGTAATCTGTTTTCGCGAGCATGCTTGATCATCCATCTGTTTTGGTGGAATTTTCGACTAAACGATTATGCCATTATTCCTCATTTTGTGCACAAGTTTGTTTTTGATAATCCCCATAGACGACATCTTATTGTCGGAACGGTCTATCTTTTGACAAGGATTACATTCTGGTCACCGGATATTTATTCGTACATACGTCGCACAACGGACGATTGTGAAAGATGTCATGGATTGAAAAATCGTCCTCCACAATGAACTCGATAGTAAGTGTCATCTGAGGTGAGTGTAAGAATTCATTCAGATAGCTGTTGTCCATTCCTCAGCAAACACTACACAGTTTTTATTATCGATTTGCTAGAGTGACTCGAGTATTGGTTATATTTCATGAATTATTTTGCATTTCGTTGTTTATTGCCTGAATTAGTTTTTCGGTACGATTCATCAAGATATGTTCAACGTTCCTTGATTTTGAACTCGTACATGTGAGAGTGCCTATCACTCCGTTAATGTGTCTCAGATTTTGATGCATACGTTAGTGACTATAACCAAAAGGACAGTATTCGGGCAAATGTTTGTTAACCAAACGAAATTTGAAATCGATCATACAAATATTGAAAAGACTTACGTTCATAATTGACAACAAGAGGATGTTAAATAAGGGAAATGCATAAACTGTATTTTAATCCACTTGTTAAGCAGCCCCACCGCTTTTGGATCGGTAATATATTTCAAAGGTTAAGGGTGAAACTCTTTGAAAAAAGGACTACCTTGTCCGGTTTGAGCACTCGGAGAGTAGCATAGGCCAAACAAAAATCAAATGAACTGTGTAGAGCATATGTAATCGATGTCACATTGAACCAATATACTTGTCTTCAAAAAAGTAGTATAATAGGGAAACAGTTATGCATTTAATAACATTCAAGTTTTATGTTTTATCCACCAGCTTACGTCAGTTGTCAAGTGAACAAGCATAATATTGCACCAAGTCTCATAGAATGGTTGCCTCATCTGTTGAAATGAGCAATTGAATTTCAGTTTTCCAATAACATTCAATATAGAAACAACGTGTTCAGCATAAGAAATCAACGCTTCGCTGGTCCATGGATTGATTTTCTTTCTTCAATGCAGCCACTTTCAATTCACACAACCGAAACATACAACAAATAATATGATGAACAAAGGAATCACGACATTTAGGTACGGAAGTGATTTGTTCTGTCCACCCTCTTTCGTTATTTCAGTTGTGATATTCTGAAGAAAATGAAAACAGTAGCATTTACTACTGACCATCAAATGTTTGCCGGATAGCGATCAGTTTTCTGGTTATCATCCGAGCACTTCTGAATAAACAGCAATAGCAGTCTACAAATTCTCACTAATTGTTAAAACATAGTACACAATATTCAACGGGTTATGTTTCTTCACTCAATCCGGTTTCATCGGAATATTGTAATAATCCACACAGATATACGGCTTTATGTCGAACTTCTGAGATAACCACACGTAGAATGGGCTGGAAGATTTATACTGTTTTAAAACATTGACGGCAAGCGAAGTTTCGATCCATTATTTGGTGTTTCCATGGGAAGAAACCATATCACTTATATCTGATTGGATGAGGTCAACGTATACAATACTTCAATTCAGTCACTGAGGGAAGAATGCGATTCAGTTCTATTTGGTAGCAACAAGATGTTCTTTCGTGTAAACGCACTTACTCAGAGTGTGGAATTGGTGAAATTGAAAACGACCCGTGGAGTTGAACAAGTACTAACCTCAACTCGACAATCATTAACCTTCAAGTTATGAGTCCCCTGATCACCATCGTCAATTAATATGTTGACCTTTTCACACCAAATACACGTTGTATTCGATGCTGTTGCTTTTCGGCATGCTTCAGTTGTATTGTAATTTGGACAATCGTCTGTGAAGAAAATACGGAAGTTTCTTTTCAACTTATCAAACTCAAGGATATAAAAGTGATTGGAGTTCAGTGACTATTTCATTCATGAGAACCTGTCATCACGAGGTATAATGAAATATTCAGTCCACTTTCAATTTTACTTGTATTTCACAACAGCATGTTTGAATATAGTGAATCTGCTTTGAATATGAAATATGAATCATGAGTTGTGGCGAAGACGTTTGGTGGATTTCAATGATTGCTTACACTTAGACATGTGCAAATAATACAAAGCAAGTGCGACGGTCTTACAGTGGGTGAATGAGTGAGTGGATAAATGTGTGGATACTTAGAATTTCGGTAACAGATAGTGAGCAAGTTGTTGTCATACATAACGTAGTAAATGCCGGCTCACAACGTGATCTGATCCTTTTGGATATGTGCTGTAATATCTAGGATGTTTTCCTTATTCGTTATCGTAATTAATATGTTCAAGTGAACGTAACGTAAATGAGAAAAGCATGCATCCTTCAATACGAATGTCTAGTTTCTCACTCTCCAATACCATTACTTTCAAATCATTTAGTTTTATTGCTAATCAAATAATCTCGGTCCTTTTCTCTCGCGTGAAGCTGAATTCGTTAAATAGTATTCTCCCTAAAGTCATTTTCACACCCGTGGATCAGAGTGACAATCTCATTCATTTACCATCATCAACTGACTCATTATATTTGGGAAAATAAACATGTTTACAATAGTAGAATTGGCAGCTCTTGAATTGTAGGCTGATCTCTTCATTCAAAACCGTACTACACGGAACTGACTGTAATAGAATTCGACCAAAGAATCAAATCAAATGTAGTTGTCACAGGTTATTTACCTTCATCATCAACCGTTTACCAACACATCAGTTGACTTCACGGTGAATTGGTTGACTTTGTCCAAGCACACTAGTAACGCAATGGTCTACGTTCGTTATCTTGAAATTGTATGCACTCTATAACGACATTTGAAAACGTATAAATTCTTCATAATTTATCTGTTTGAATGTTAAATGAAAAAACGTATTATCATATACATCAAACGCTGCAACGTTTTCAAATTTCATAATCGCGGAGTATATTATATGAGAGCCTTATTCTTAGCATCATAGTTTTGTTGACCTCAGTTGTTTTTGTTTCGTAGAAATATCTATGATCATACTTTCTTGTTGTCTATCACTATATTCTATCTAATTGATCAATATAATATGGTATTCTCTATAGTGTTGTTAGGTGGGCGTGATATGCATCTGAATTATAATAATGATTGTTGCTCTCTAATGATGCATTCATATGACCGACAATCAGAAACACACACAGAACGAAGATGAATGAAATTTTCATTATACTAACGATTGCTTATTTCTAAAACCAAAATGAATTGAAAACAAATAGTTTGCTTGTTCATTCATAGAATGTCTTGTTGCAGTTATGAATGGACACTGTAATCATATGTCATCTAAATACAAAAGCATTCAGTGGTCGTAGTTTCACACAATCATCTAGTTTTCACGTCCACATTTTATCGATCAATTGAACCGCCATTATTATTCCCGACATAACTAAATAACTCGTCGCATGTAGATTGACTATGAGACTGGGATCAGTCGAACTGATGACATAATCTGCATCACGTTTTCTGTTTGCTTTCTAACCAATCACTGTGACAGATAAACTGATCGCTGCTCAATATTCTGGATAGATACGTTTGACTGTATAACACATGTGTGTTTGTATTGAAAACTGATTGAAGTTGGACATCCCTGTCAGATTAATCAGTAAATCAAACGCATTTCGAAACATCATTTAGTATTAAAATATAACATAAATTTGTATGAGAAGTGAGATGAATTTCTCCGTAAAAAGTAATTCTTAGTTGAATATTTAGGTGTCGATGATATTGAGGAAATATTTCGATTGAGTTTGGCAATTATCGGTGTTTGTAATCTATCGATAGAAAACCGTGTACCTAGGTTTCATGGAAGTTTGTAAAGCGTAATCTTGGTCTGGATGAAATTAATGTTCCTCGTGTGATTCTTCCTCATATCACTCAACGTTGCAGAAGGAGAATTACTTAATACGCTACACGAGGATGCTGATATGAAATTGAGAATTTGTAGCGGCATTGGATGCTTATCACAACCGTATAAACTTTACAGGTAACAACCGGGGAAATAGACGTTGAACGTGTTACACTAAGAGCAGGACAATTATATTGAACGTGAGAAAATTCATCCGAAATTCAAATATTGCGATGTCATGGCTTATTTTATATATTCATTAATTTTATATTGTAAACAAGCTGTTGCGAATCCCAACCATACTCCTTACTGAATGAATCTTTTTGTTAGGTATTTTATCGTTAGAAGAAGTTCATCCAGATTAACAAAATGACAAACCGCTGACTGAATTTAGACGAACTACTCCACTGTCGTCTACATGCCTTCATTGAACGAGTACCTGTTCGTTCCAGTTATATGTCTGTTAAACTGAATTTATGCATTCAATTTCACAATTCATTATCAAAAGTGAAAACGTCAAATCCAGCAATTAAATCCATTTTCAATGGTTTCACTACCAACCTGTAGATTCGTACGTGTTCTCATCTATGGAAATTCCCCATACATTTATTTAAACTGGTAAGTTGCATAGGATTGCTAATGACAAAATCTCGAATACGTTACTTCTGTCTGAATGAGTACACGTCGATTGGTCAAATATCGATAATAAATAATGAGATAAATTGTGCAAATACAATATCGACTGTAGTGACCGAGAACACTGAATGAGGAAAACCCAGTGTAATTGAATATAAAATTGGATGGATCAATCCGTAGTTTGCAAATATACAGAAAAATCACGAAAATCGATTGTTGATACGATCTTAAGGCTTTTTACATATGTCTTGATTTTTGGTGAACAATAAGTTGAAATACGGAGAATACAAAGAAACCAAGTTAGAAGAGTGTCACTACAGAAAGAAATAGTACAGTTTTTAACACAAACTATCATTCGATTGATTGCATATATCTTCTTATTGTTGTTTAAAACTGCAGGTGATCACTCTCTTATTGGCGTATTTGTATCTCTTGATGACTGCCTCAGTATTGCCTCAATTCACACGTTCTATAATCACTGGTGGATAGTTGATAACAGTGGAATCCAGAATGCGCGTTTCGTCTTATTTTAAGACTCGATTGATTGAAATTATGTTAAATTGTGATTAAACAAACATTTACATCTTTATAATGAATTGCATATTTCGGAATCTTGATCACCTATTCTTGTCACTAAACACTTATAATTTCAGTGTGTGACTTGTGTATCATTCAAAGTAATTGCATTATAGTGGTTGAAAGACGTACAAAAATATGCCCATTTCAATCTTATCAATGCCATTATACTGATTCACAACATGTGGTATTGTTGTTACGGTGATCGGAAAACTTAATTTTCAGCTGTGAAACAGTGAAACTTCGATCATATAGTAATGTGATGCACATCAATGAGCTTCATCATCTGAATTTGCACTGAAAACGACTAGTCATTTGTAAGGATTGACACTATTTTGTAAATAATAAATTCAATGTTTCCAAGAACGCTGTTTGAGATGAGTGTACATACATCAAAAGTAATCTTACGCCAACCCATGAATAGTGAAATCATTTAAAGCTGTTGGTGGAGTACTCTAAAATATTGAATTCCAAATAATTGTTACTCAGTTGAACAAAGATTTATGCGAAGACAAGAACTGCTGAAGTTTATCAAATGCGATTCGAGTGTTTACATAATTTTCAGATGTTAAATATGTTGTTTCAGCCAGTTATCTTCAAAAACTGACCTTTGATAAACACATGAAATTACCCATATCCAACATAATAGACCTAAACACCAGAGATGTGAATGTACATCTTCCAAACTGGTTTAAATTGCGTTTCATTTCAAACATTGTGTGAGGGCGATGAACAGAATTTTCATGTTTCAATGCAATTAAAATGCAGTTACAATCTCCATGTTCGTGAGTACAACATGTCAATGTATATCGCGATGATGAGAACGCGATTATCGAGTGAGTCTGATCCATATGGAAGAACGGGAAAATGGTAAACACTGATTTATTTGTATGTAACTTTATAAAATTCGTCTTTGAAACGTGTATCGATTTACTTCCCTTACTGATAATACGACGACATTTCAAGTAAACGAAACGTTTATTACTTTTCGAGCTTAAAGAATTGATGTTGGCCAAGTCACAACATTTAAGTAGTGGTCAAACTTTACCTTACTGTAATCATCCTACATGTAGGATGATTACAAGTGTTGACAAACGTAAACACAGAGAGCTGCACCAAATAGACAAATAACATGATTGATGAAGTGCAGAACACATACACAAGAAGTACGAAGACTGTGAAAATCCTTAATTCACTGTGATATGTTGGTACGTAACGTAACAATGTAATATCATTCACTCAATGAACTGTTGGTAAATAAATCCGACAGTGCAAATTTCAATACACAGTGGAAGAATCAATATTCATAACTCTGCGTAAGCCATAAAGAATAAGTCATCGTGTTTTCGTATTGATGATATGCATGTGCATAGATGGTTGATAGATGGGCATATAATCAAGAACAAGCGTTTGGTCGTATTTGAGATGTGTCAGCTGAACGTCCTTGTATCACGGACTGAAATCCTGTACCGTGCGCTGTCAATGCCGTCACATTATCTACCTGGCTACTGAGTATGAGTAGCAAATATTTTGTACAATGAAGTGAAGTTTGATATCGTTTTGTATCGGTTGTTTGAATCTTCACACTGATGTCAATCCCAGGTAGCTTTATGATGACTCTTCAATAACAATACTGTGCAGTAAATATTGTCGGTGTTTCTATCAGTCACAGCACACAATTTTATCTCAAGTGATCTGCAGAACGTCTTTTTCACGTAAGCATCCTCTCAGTTCTCATCTCCTTAGTGAGATTCATATTTCCGATATCTCAGCTCAGCTCTCATGACCAAAGACATGAAACACATTTCGTTAATTTTTATGTGAAGCAACCATCACATATATCAGTCATGTATAACTCGTCTTTTATTGGGTGAGCTCAGCAGTTATACACAATGGCAATTTCTACTTTGTTGGTCATGCAAATCGACCATCTACTTCGAAGAGACATGAATGAATGTACTAAGAGTTTACCAACTAACAAATATTTGACCAAACATTTCTTTCTAAAGCAATTAGTCTTACGCCATCGATCATTGCAATCAGATTGAGCCTTATCTATGAGATAATGCGAAGTTTCACTCGAATCGTAAAAGTAAAATAAAGTAAATTGATATTTGTGTAAAATATAATTCCTTTGAAATAACATTGGACTGTTTGCTATTTCATTCAGGATCACTGTATGTTTCGTGAACTGGTTTGTGTACTATTATGGACATCTCTCGACAGAATACCAAACAAAGACTTCACCGTATTGCCGAATATCTGTCTTACTTAACCCATATAAATGATTTATTCAGCCGAGTATTGAAGCAAGTGGGAAACAAAGACAATATATGAAAAAACGTGATTGAGAGTATTCGACAATTTTGTCTGTGAGGAGCAATGACTGACGATTCATTTCGGAATTAGAGAAGGTTTTATCACTTTTACCTGATTCTCAAATTATGGACTTTGCTGAATAGATAATAAAAACAAGACTTCAACTAACTGTGTTATCATCACCAATCTATATCGGTTGAGTTCGCGATCACTCGAACACCGTTATTTATACGTTGTATTTTGCGTGGTTTCAAACTGCGTTAGAAAATGGCATGATCACAGAACAAATATTGCAATTTTTAATTCTGATTCCATAATCTCTTTCACCATGTTCAATTGCATACAAAGTACTATTGACTCACATGTTTACATGATGTACAGCTTGTGATACATATGGAAACACTTTATGTTACTTCCTGAATGTGTCAGTTCCGATCCAATTCGTCGAACAATCAACTAACTGAAAATCAACGAAGCACTACTGCATTATCGTTTGAGCGTTCTCATTTTGATTTTGCTTGTCTCTACCACACTACATCACATATTACAAATTTAAATCGAATGAATAATTACAATCTTACAGCTTCGAAGCTCATCATTACCATATCTATCATCACTTCATATAACAATTATTTGTATTGTATTAGCTTTATTCTTTGTACAACAATGAAATATGAAGACAAAGTGTAAGGAATTAGAATTTGATCGTTGTTTCACCGTGTCACACTTATTTATTTATGATACGATTCTACCCATTTTTTTCTGTTATCATTATCCTCCATTGTTTATCAAGTCTATATGCTCTGTGGATACGATTGAAGATGAAACAAAGTCATTATACATAATCCTGAAGGAGAATGGATATCCCGAGAAATGTATGAATAAAAAACATAGCCAATAAAAGACAGCATAGAGAATGCATAACTGTAAATAAAAAGCCTCTGTATACACGCTTACAATTTAGAGGCGATGCATCGAGTGAAATGTTAAAACTCAAGTTAAGCTGATCAATTCAAAGGACCTTTAATGCAGATAAATTACAGATAATGATTTTCACACGACCAATAGTCACTCTGAGGTTGAAAGATAAATTAACTAGACCAGCCACCTGCTTCTTTATCTATTAATTCAACTGCTCCTGTGGAGCAAGTTATATTGGCAGATGTTGTAGGAATCTGTACATTCGATTCAAGAGCCAACTGTGCTTAAAACAATTGGTTCTCTTCATCATCATATCAAAATACGCCAATAAATTGAGAATCTTCCGTGTTAAGTAGGTGCCCATCAATAAGAACATAAGTAAAGTTCTATGTAAATGACTCAAATTCAAAACTTTCGTAATACTTATTTTACAAATTTTGTTCTTATTCACGACTTCCTTTAATAGCATATATATATATGTGCATTATCTATTCAGTCCATTTATGTGAACATTCAACATTGGTGCAAACATAATATAAACGCATATTTTCTTCCGCCTTCAATGTCTGTGATTGAAAAAATACAGCTTCTTTTTACCGCATCGACGACATATATGATCTTCTGTTCGAGGCAGTGTTGGATCATGAACAACATTCGGTACAATTAAAGCCAATTCAGTTTAGATGGATAAAAGAATTACTAATTTATTTTAAAAAATATTCCATGAATAAATTAACGGGAAAAGTTTATAATTTGAAGTTGTACATTTCATAATACAACTTTACACTGACAAGACTATGAAACTGCTAGTGAGTATACCTCCGCTAGTCTGACTACTCTGTTGACTGGACATAAATTGTATGAAATCATGCTTAGTGCACGATTGCTTTGGCAAATTCTTATCCAATCAGAGCCAGTCGATACTTGGAGAACACTCTATGATCTTCTCATGTTAAAATAATAAGTACACCAACGGTTTCTCTACTGTGCTCATTACTTCCATCTAACCATGTTATTGGAATATATTCTCTTTCCTGTTCAACTGTGTTCTGATTTGTGGACTTGTCGAGTGAATTGGCGTTCAACAATATTAGGCAACAGAAATAGCTGGGTTGTAGTAAGAGAGAATTAAAACACTACTCTTTGAAATTGTAAAGGCTAAACCCCTTATTCAAACATCATATTGTCAAGAAACCAGTAGTAATTGTATATTATTGAAAACGTATGCCGTGTTTGTGATGCTTATACGGAAACTTAAACTTTGTACAGTGAGTCGGTATGACATGATTGTGCAAAGTTGGGGCAGAATGGTCAGTCTGTTAGATTCTCTGATGTTGAGAAACTAAGTAACTTCAGACTGCATCAGTTGTTGGAAAATAGAATGCAGAGACGAACAAGTTAAACAAATAATATGATTCATCTCGGCATTGCACTAAGCATTGGTTATATTCACACTTGAATCCCGTCACTGTCATAATAGTGATCATCTGAAGCGACTTCTTCTCGTCTAAATACTCTGAAATTATTTGACAAGATATTTGTGACTGAAATATTCCATATTTCCTTTGATGATCCTCTTCAGTCGTGAGATCCAGTCTCATGGTAGCTGGTCGTCAACAATAGATTCATACGCCATTTATTCCTTCAGGATACTTGAGCCCATGTGCATCATTGGTTCGGTTCTGGGTTTTCCAAATCTTCTAGCCGGATCCCCCATTTCCACAAACCTTGTTAAAGTGCAAGACATTCGCTTATTAACCTCTCGATTCCGTAAACAACAATACCGTCACGAGAATGCAGTGCGTAGGACATCTCTGGTGATGGTTGTATATGCATGACCATATGAGAGCATTGTTAAATGTAAATCGGTAACACCAAACACCAAACAAGACATGTTACTTTTACCGATTTACTCTTGACAAGATTTTTGCTAGCTTATAAATTACAATGTAATAATTGTGAAAGAATAACGTGATCATGATAAACTCTTGAATTTCAAAGTGTGTAGGAATCATCTAGTATCAAGCTTACTAATGAAACGTGTACAAAATAACGATGCTGAAAGATAGACAACGTAGTTGTAATCCCAGCAAAGTAAACTTTAGTGAACTATTATCCGACTTCCATTAAATCGCATGATGATGGGTTTCTAAATATACATCCTGGTTACCTTCGTATACAATCATCGACTTAACTCGCGTTAGTGAATAACAGAATTAGGTAAGTCAAATACAGAGATGAATTTCGAATACGCACATTTCGTACAATCGTTGATCTGAACAGACAATCCGGGAGACGCACTGGAGGAAGCAAATTGAAATAAAATGACGTGCAGTAGAGAAGGAGAGCGAGTCAGCACCATTTAACCAAGCGTGACACACTATTTAGTCAGACAAAAATATGTTACAGATATGTGGTGAGCAGGGTAAGGGATTAACAAACACACCCGTATTAGAACAGTCACAAGGTTAAGAAGCGACTCAAGACCAACGAATGAATTGGTCTGTCAGGAAATGTTAAATACTTGGTGTGATCGAATTATATATATATATAAATCTTAAGTACAAAAGAGCAGTATATCATCCGACAACATAGTTAAACTCGCCTGAATTATTTTCGGGATGTAGTTTATTCAGTATATTTGACATACTTATGGCCAATAGCATCGAGTAGTAAAGATCCAAAAACATCCAGAATAAGCAAAGTGTATGTCAACTAACTCCAGGACGCTGCAAGATGTTGAGCTTTTTGGCATACATTCGAGCCACAAAAGTTGAATGAGTCCAGTTAATTATATGGCTAACATTGCATGAAATATCGAAAATGACAAAGATTGCAGACTAAAAATGGCTTAAACTGATTGTATGTTTTTGGAGTATTGTCATTGTTGTTTGGCAATAAAACTGCAAGGTTATTAATCAAACCGGCAGTGGTCGGAAAAAATGATATAACAGGATGGTGCATAGTTTGAAAAAGAGCGAAATGTCAGGTGCAGAATTAGGTTTTGCTTACCATCTAATCCATGCTCACGTTGCTGGACGATGTCTGTTTACGTAATTTAATGGTTGATATATTATTGACTTTATTTTACCGAATCAGGTATGTGCCATTCAAGCTTTTTAGCGAACCATCAAAGACATAGTTGAGCTATCACGTAAAGAGCGTTTCGACCCTACAGTGAACTTGTAGATTTTTTTAGACGTCCAATTCATATCATCGTTTACAATGAATCGACCTTTCGCAAGAGTAATCAACGTTATCCAGTACACGAAACATGATGTGAACTATGTCATCAGGCCAACTGATCACAGTCTCATGGTCAATACACATGCGATGAGTTATTTGATAGTGTCACGCTGCATCGGAACTACTAATGCCGGCCCAATTAATCGATAAAATGAGGACATGAAAACTAGATGATTCTGTGATAAAACATTTACTAAACGCATTTCAATTTAGATGATAAATGATGACAGTGTTTATTCATAGCCGAAGCAAGACATTCTATGAATCGACATGCAAACTATTTGCTTTTATTCATGTTGTTTTCAGAAAATCAGCGATCGTTAGATTACTGAAAATCATAAAATTCTCCGCTCCGTATGTGTTGGTGATTGTCACTCATAAGAATGCATCATTAGAGATCGACATTCCTTATTCTACTTAGGATTCATATCACGCTCACTACATGATAGAGAACACCATATTATATTGATCAGTTAAATGGCATACGGTGACAGAGAACAAGAACGTATGATCATTGACATTTCTACAAAACAACAACAACTGAGGTCAACAAGTATATGGTGTTTTTAATTAAATACTCATAATAAATATTCGGCGATTAAGATAATATGATAACATAGTATAATATATTATGATATTACGTAATTCCATTTCATATTCAAACAGGTAAATCTTGAGAAAACCGTAGGTTTTGAGATCTCGTTCTAGAATGCATACAATTTTAAGATAATGAACGTAGACCATTGTAGTATTTGTAGAGTCACAGAAGTTATTATTTGTTGTTTGTTTTGTTCATAAAGAATGGTGATGATTTTGTTCTGAACAGTATTGCTTGAACGGTGTTTACTGACGTGCTGGAGTTCACATATTGTTGAAAAATTGAAAAACTGAATTTGAGGTAAGTATACGTTTGTACTCGGTCATCTGAATGTCAATTCTGAACATTCCTGTATTCTACCACAGCGATCAAATATAGCTTCCTTAGAGTTCATGTTAATCACTTGTTTCGCGTGCAACGTCAGTTGATGGAAGTGTCACTGACGTGTTGCAAAAGTAAGAATAGGATACGATTTACATTCACACTGTCCATACCTTCCTGAATAATGAATATTAAACGTCAGTTATACGTTCACACTACTTGAAGCAAAATTGCAGTATCACACATATTTAGGAATCATAGTGTAAGCTACACTTGATGTTGTTCACTGATCGTGATATAGTTTTTCGAACAGTTCATCACTGTAACTAATTGAATTAAAATCGAATTATCTGTTTCATTAATTCAACATCCATAGTCGTTCATGTAATTACAAAATAGATTCAAGATGTTGTGATGAATTGATACGTGAACACATTCTACTACTGCTACAATCTTCATAAAAAGAATCCAAATGATTATAAATCACTGCTTACGGAAGAATCTCAACAACCGTTGAACGGTTACCAGCAGCCCGAATCGACAATAAAAACACTGAAGCAATTAACGTCAGTAAAACATTATACGTCAGATCAAATGGCGTTTCTTCATAACTTATACTCTCTACATTTTCATTGGTTGTCAAAACCGGTTGTCTTTGAGACGTGCAGCTGTTTTCGACTGGAAATTAATATGTTTACGTTTTGGTATTAACCAGAAAGTGTTTATTGGTCTCCGTTGAAGATGTATTGGAAAAGAATGAAATCATTTAAAGAATAATAATCTTAGCGTGAATTGATAGTAAGGACTGGAGCACACTACGTGTAACCAATAAATTGTTTCCATGAGCTGTCATTATTAAATTGCATTGAGAAATTTATTATCAATATCATTACTAATGCCTTTATTCAGTAATGTGAGTTTCATACAATATAGATTACTAAACACAAGGTATTTGAACAAGTTTATTTTAGAAAAAAGAGAGAAAATCGAAAAGAGCAGATAACTGCCTGATATTGAACGAAATGTTTTTTGTTATTGTGATGATTATAAATCTGTGCAAAATTTTTACATCCAATCAAAACAGCTGGAACCATAATTTAACCAAAAGCTTGCCTTAAAGTGCTGTGAATCACATCTGAAAACATTTTCATCAATGAAGGTAACAAATTAAGACTAACAGTGCATAAACTTTGACTCATGTTCTTAACAACCTGGAGAATACTGAATAACAATGTGTTCATCTACTGCCATTATTGATTAACAATGAAAATATGGTTTCATTAGATGTTATCACGCTAATTGTAACAGTGAATCGTCGAATTATAGAGAAGTGACCAAACACTTCAAACAGCTATATGAACCCGACAATTTTCAGTTTAATTTGATCCACTAATTTGAGTGAGATGAGGTGGAAAAAACCTCGGATAAATTTCAAGTCGTTTAACAGGGATTTTGTCTTCTCAACTTTCATACCGGAGCTTGTATGTCATAACATGTATTATTACAGTAGTGTGTAGATCTTGAATACAGCAGGAAATCACATCACAATAATCACGCATTGAAATATAAAACCAAACAGTGTAATTTAGAAATTGAAAATTACCTTATCTCAAGTCTGTCAAATCTGCAAATTAGAAGATATCTCAACAGCATATTATATCTGTAACAATAAGCGATGTTGTGAAAGAAGTCACATTGAATTATTGTATCTCACAAACTATCAAATTATATTTGATGTCTATCAATGATTTTCTAGCACTTACTTGATTCATAAGAGTTCACTGTCTTTGAGTTACGGTCTGTTGACAGTCGTATATTTATCACTATTTTTGAGATAATATTTATGCGATTATGAACTTTGATACGAAGCAATTCTTGAAGCATCTGATCAATGAACGACCATGGAGAGTCTGTTAGTAGATGATGATCTACTAGAAAGGACACAATTAGATTATCAGATTCACATTATTTTATTTCGGAAAGTCATCAGAATTCATGAATATCAGTATCTCAGAAATTGGGTATTTCCGATTGGTATTTGAGGTTTCTTACCTTGCACAAAGCTTGTAGAACAAATTTCACAAAAATGAAATATTCTTCTCAGCCGTTGAATTGAAATCTTCATCATGTCGTTGATCTGGTAATGGTTTTTGAATTGAGCATTAAGCTACACTGTTTCATTTAAATCTCACAGAAAAGATGACAAATTGTATATCAAGGTAGTCTGCATTAAGCCGTACATATATCGAAAGACGAAGATAGTAATAATGCAGGTATTTAAACACCTACTTTGAACTTCATTATTTCAGAGAAATCATTCGCTATCAAGTCGTCTTTTGTGAAACCAGCTAATGGTACAAGTGAGTAAACATAGAATCATAATTTGATCACACGTGTGAAATCTTCTACTAAGTAAATAGAATGTGTTGAGCGTTCGTGACAAAATCATTTCTGTACATAATACATCCACGTAGACATCCATAAACACACGTAAGCAATATTGCCAGAGAAAATCGATCGAATGAAGTGTCCGTATGTTTCGCGACTAATTTTATGTCCAAGTTCCATGTGTGAACACATACTCAACAGATCATTTTATGTGTAGTAAGAGTAGGTTGTTTCAGGTGAAATGAAGAAAGATATTGCGCAAATGAGAATGTGTCTCATAACATCAGATGTTAATGAAAAACTTGATGATTTTTAGATTAAACAAAAATACAATAGTAATACAGCTTCAGGAACAAAGCATTTGATATTCGTTTTGAAGGATGAATGCTCGTGTCATATACATTAAGTTTCGTTGAATTTATTGATTGCCATTTCAGCTAAATAAATCGTCTGAAAGCAAAACACAGGAAATATCCCATGAAATCTGATGTCGATGTCAGTCGGCATATACAACGTTATGTATAACAACAACTTGCACATTATTTATTATTAAATTCTAACCACCACTCATAAATTCATTCACACACCAACGGAAAAACAGTCGCTCATGCAGGTGAGATACAGTGTTTTATGATCGCATGTGAGTAAATGCACTCAATGAATTGAAACCTTCGTAATCATATCGTCGAACTGACAATATAGTCAAGTGGTGTATGCTTATCGATCCGTAAGTGTAAGAGAGTATTTAAATATTGATGGTGATTATCATTCTTCAATCGCATTTTTATCAGCCCATCGGTATTTTGGACTGAGATTGATCAGTCTCCTATTGATAGATGCGCATCCTGTGAGAACTGTCTCGATGTTGCCATCAAACACCAACATTGTAACAAAGATGAATGACAGCTAGTAGTATAATCAATTGCGTTCCGAAAAACCAGTGGAAAGATTAAAGCAAACAACACAAAAGTGCATTAATACATCTCACTTATGTAAATTCAACTGCAAAATAACATAATAGTAGATAAACATGTTTGTTGCAGATGCTGGACTGATTTGTTTGTAAAATAATGCAGGAAATTACCAATGAGTGTATGGTTTATTGGTTGAACATCACTCACTCTCCAAAGTCAGATTGATGTAGTCGATTCATAGTTGAATGATAATATGGATTACCAACCACATTTCATCTGAGCACTTAGATACAAAACAATAGATGAGATGATATTGGTCAGAAAAAGGATTGCGTGTCAGTCATCTGATCGTGCATTGTCGGGGTAGCGTCCAGTTTATTTTGTAACATAAGCACCATTTGTACAGGTCTGAATTTTATTTGAGCACATATATATTGGTACAGGAGTGCGCCAAATATATATGCGCCACACAAGACAGTGAGAATTCAGAAAGAAGAAAAGTGAGGAACGTAAAAGAAAAAACCAAAAACGAAGAGATTGTTATAAGGTAGTGTAATAATAACAATAGTAATAGTAGAGGAACAGAAGGGTACAATCTGAAGAAATCTTTCAGTTAAGGAGGATACAACCACGTTTTATAAAGAAAGTCAAGGAAGATAACAGCAGGATCGACACTGTGCCCGAACACACGATGCCGAACCTCTGCATTACTAATATGGTGTTGCCACTGGATGTCAGCAATCCTTCGGAAACAACGATGATCAGACACAGAGAGTCGTCTTACTTCCTCAACTCGGAGAGGCCAGGTTTAACAAGCATAGAGCAGAACTGCTCTCATCGACGCGTTGTAGATCCGAACTTTTACAGCCAGACTAACCTCACGAAGGCGCCAAAGGTAGCTCTGATTGACATAAGCCGCTCTGGCTTTCACTATTCGTGCATTGACCTTATCACTCACACCATCACCACCACTTATGCAGCTACCAAGATACACGAACTTCTCGACTACGTCTATCTGCTCACCATCCAGGGTGAGTACAGGATTGGAAATCTGCCAGTCTTGCAGAAGTACTTTGCACTTGGAAGGTGCAAAGCACATATCATACCTACGGACACTGATCGTAAACTGATTACGTGCGGATTGCATGCCTTGGGCATTATCGCACAGTAAGACAATATCGTCCGCATACTCAAGGTCGAGAAGTCTTTCTCCAGGCGACAGATCCACACCACCATTACTTACATTCATCAGAGCTGTTTCCAGAATATCATCGATGGCAAATTTGAAGAGGAATGGTGGGATTGGGCAACCCTGACTCACGCCACTGCACGGCTGGAACAATGGAGAGAGGTAGTAGTATGCCCTCACTCTGCCTGAGGTGTTTTTATATAGGGCTTTTAGGATGTTAATAAACTCCTCAGGCACACCCTTCTTCAATAGAAAATCACAGAGAACAGTCCTATCCAACGAATCGAAGGCAGCCGTGATGTCGAGAAACACCACGATCGTTGGCCTTTTATAAGCATGGCGGTGTTCTAACATTTGACGGAGGGTGAAAATATGATCAATACATCCTCGACCAGAACGAAACCCAGCCTGCTCCTCGCGAGTCAATCTTTCTCGGGTTTTGAACAACATACGAAGTATGACGGAAGCCAATAGCTTGGACGTAATCGAAGTAGAATTATCCCCCATGATTGTTACTGGAACGAAGTTAACCCTTTTTAAAGATAGGGACAACTATCGACTCATTGCATGACGTTGGTACACTCTCTAACTCCCAGAACTTTGTAAACAACGTCGTCAATCCTTTAGTCAAAATGTCACCACCATATTTAAAAAAGAGCCCGGAGGTAAGTCATCTGAGCCAGGTGATTTGTAACGCATTAATATTTGGAGTTCTTTGCGGGCTTCCGCCTCATTTACCGGATCAGTCGTCACCGGCCATGGAGGGCAGGACAGTCTGACCGGTGTTGCCGGAGCAGCAGACCAGTTGAACCGCCACCCGAAGAATTCTGCTCATCGTCCATGACGTCAATGGATGTTGGTGATTGGCATCCCGTCATCCCCGTAGATTGTTTCGCTCACACCAGACTTCTTGCTGCCAGTAGCTCGGATGAGTTTGAATAGCTTCCGGTAATTACTAGATGCAGATGCTGCCTCCAGGCTTCTCGGTCTTTAAACAAGCTTTGCCCGATTTCCTTGCGTATCATCCTTCGTTTGTGGTCAAGCTCAATGTCATCTGGAATAAACCGACGGGCTTCAATGAGTTCTAAGGAGCCTGAAGAAACCCAGTGCTTATAGGCGTGACTTTTCACAAACTCACAACTGACTGTGCTCGCCATTTTCATGGCGTCACTCAATTGCAACCGATGCTCATCTGTGGTTTTCGGTGGATCGGTAGCCAGCTTAGAAGCTAGCTCGGTTCGATACTTATTTGCAACAGAAGTTGCAAACTGCTTGCTAATATCAATCCGTTGATGGCGGTCACTTCGTTAGCCACTGAAAAGTACTTTAACATTGGCGCATATCAAGGCATGATCAGAGTCCAGATAGGTACTCCAAAAGGAGTGGCAGTCTTGTACACAACCATGCCAGGCATAGTCGGAGATGAAGAAAAGACATCGTGTCTCACGCCGAGTTCTTCTTAATCTGACGGAACTCTCTAACCTAACAGCACATAACCGACTGTTAATGGAGATCCAATCGATTAGTGCTGCCTCAGCTCTAGCACTTAATGTGACACCAGCAACATCAGATGAAGATGCCACAGGGTCCCCGGATAAACGCACGTAAAACAAGCCTTTTTAAAGGACGGATGAAGAGCGAATTTGTAGTACCTTGCCACAGTCTTCAATAAGGGTCTCGAATAGACAGCAAACATCGAAATTAAGACTTTTCAAAGAAAAAGCCAGCCCTATCTGTTGTCTGACCTGCATAAATGTTCGAATGTTGAAGGCAGCCAGTTTGAATGGTGCACGTGGTTTCAGAAAAACTGCTTCAGTCCTCGTATTCGGTGGTAACATACAATTGTCGACCGAACAGTGACTGGAGAACGTTTAGGTAGAGTCGAATTTCCACCATAGACGAGCTGCTGTATAGACGGAGTAGGAATAAAAGAGTGTAAATAATGACGTAGTAAATAATAATAGCAATAATAAATGAATCATTTGAACGTTCGTCAAAGCATGAGAATTAGTTTCCATGATCATAGACAGTTCAGTTCATAAATTGTGTGTGGGCTGCGATACTACCCGAATGCCCAAACCGAGGCAGATTGTTTTCTTAGGGTGCTTCACCCCGAGCCTTTGACCTTATGGTCTAACCCACAAGGCAGTGGAGCATCGTGAGGAGATGCAGTCCCATGGTAGCCGGTGACCGACGGTTGTTTCATACGCTATTTGTTCCAACAGGATACTGGAGCCCATGTGCACCATTGATTTGGAATCCGGTAAAAGCCCCATAAAATTCGCTATTCGTCCTCTCATTTTCGTAAACAACACTCCCGCTACGAGAAGGCAGTGACTAAGACTTTCCTGAGAGAGGCTGCGTACGCGTTCCCATGTGAGAGTATTTCGAGAGGGAGGGCGAGCCCACCCCGCTCTCGTCCGTATCAGGGTATTTGGGGGCTGTATGTAAACTTTTATTGAAATGCACCAAACCTCTTTCTCACAGTTCATTTTTCATACATCAACTTCAAAGCGGTTTCATTCTATTCAAACATGCTGTTTTCAAAAATAAGTGAAACTGAAAAAGAATCGATCAATGCATTATGCATCGAGATGACAAATTTGGATGATGAAATGAAATCACAGATAATTTGAACTCATTCAACTCAGTTATTGACAGTAATCAGTGTTTCGAGAGACTTTATCGTGAACAAAGAACAACATTAGATTTAGCATGCACTGTGACTCTCACTCAGGTGTAATACAACAATATTGCCTCAAGATGTTTATTGATATAATTCACGTTCAGTATTCAATAGTCAGTATCATATGGATAATGCGTTTACAAAACCTATCCCATTTGCATATCTACAACACTTCAATGACATATGCATCAAACTTTGTACAGATTCACAAACATCTTAATAATAATGTTAATTGATATTAAACACATTATACGGACATCCTCCTTTTATAACAAAAATCTGATACTCCGTTTGTGATGCCTAACTCACGTCTAAGAAAGACAAACTCGAATGTGGTTTGTGACAATTGACACAAATAAAACAACGAATCCTTTTTGAAAAAGCAAGTACATTTTGATATCCTTATGAGTCATGGTTCAGACGTAAATTAGGGTTATTACAGCAATGCTGAAACTAGTTTGCGTTTGACAGTAGATGATATAAAATACCTCGGTTTGTAAAGAAAACAGAAACACTAGACTCTAGGAAAGAGCCTGAATCAAAGGCAAAAGGCCATTCAAAATATCCGAGTGCTTACATGTGTCTGATAATTCTCATGGAGGAGCATCGGCCTCTCACCAGCATTCTCCTTCTAATTCTGTCCTACGCAATCTATTCTAGTTCCTTTTCATCCTTTTGATGTTTGCTTCCAATTAACGACGTAGTGAGTTCTTTGACCACTCACCCTTTTGTTTTCCTTCTGGATTCCTAGGATGTACTTGTCTCGTGCATTCATCTTCTGCCTGTTTTGTCCGTGCACTTGTTCGGCTGTCGCTAACTGTTGTCTGCTTTTCCTTCCTTTCTTGGAACGTGTCAAGGGTTTCCATAAAAACCAATCCTTAATGATGATGCATTCTGCGGCCCAGCTCCTTTCGACACATTGAAGGTAATGTTTCTTTGACCCTTTTTCATCTGTCCTCAATACTTGTTACCTCTTTTATGAATAAATCGTGTAAGGCTTGAAGGTTGTTGCTGAGGGTTACATTGAATTCATCGAGCTTGTTGGTATCTGCGTTGATTCTTTGAAATGCCGTTTTACAAGTCGTTCAATGTTTCATTGTCTTCAGTATCATCTTACCAACCACCAAGTGTCAATCTACAGCTATGTCAACCTCTCAAGAATGAAGAATTAATGAACTTTCTGAGTGAACTCGCCTATGAGGTGAACACTTAGATAGCCTGGACTATGATTGAATGCAATATTTCGGAAGCACATTTGGTGTCAGATCAACGGTGAGATGGAAGCAAACACACAGTATGCCGTGAAATGAATCCAATGAAGATGAAGTAATCTTGAAAACAATCACCATACTAAGCTATTTTCTTCACAAATTTCCGCGCTCACTGTCTGTCTTTTCATTTTACAAACCAGACGATGATGAATGATGCATAACATATTTTCTAATTATTCCAATTCATGAAAATTTACAAATGCTTTACTCATTTTACCGTATAGACTCGATGACCTAAGCCCCCATATCCCAACACTATTCAGTACGTCATTGCAACACACGCGATGCGATTTCCCAAAGACACCTATAGTTGAATTCTGCAAATCGGCTCATATTTCGAATCTATTCAAATGCTATAGATTTCACGAACATCAATCAATCAGATATCTATCGGTAACATCGAAGTAGGGGAAATATACACTGGTCCGTTTTACCACATTATGTGGGCCGTGCAATATAGTAATAATCGTTCAGTATGGACAGCTCGATTCCAAAAGACATAATTAATGTGTACAAGTATATGTATAAGATCATTTTAAGACCAAAAAATACAGAAGTAAACATCCAGAAAATGTAAATGCTTTATTGTGTTCAGTTAGGAGCAATGTTATCCAACGTCTTAAATCATTACAATTTCCAAAAACTCCATAAAGTCTAACTTTATAGCCTACACTTACGTAAGCGACTACAATCAATAATTATTGTCTTCGTGAACTGATACCATATCATATTCTTTTTAGTTTTACAATAGACAATATTTTGAATCAAGTTAAAGAGTGGCTATCCAAAACAGTTGATAGAGATTTCACTAATCAACCCTGCATTTTCATGTCATTAGTATTTTTACCATTACTTACATGGTCATTATCACGTAATAAATTCACAAAAGCAATCCGACTTGGAAAGATTTGAAACTTAATAAATAAATAATACCTGACAGTAAGACTGGAGTATTTGCTACTTCATCCAGGAACGCTGTATGTTTGGTGAAGTAGTTTGTGTACTGGTAATGAATTCGCTCAACAGAACACAAAACAAAGACTTCACTGTATTGGCAGATATCAGTGTCACGCCTGACACACCTAAAAGGTTTATTCAGTCAAGTATTGAAGCAAGTGGAAAACGAGGTCATTAATTGAAAACGCGTGATTCAATTTATTCGACAACTTTGTCTGTAAAGAAGAACGACTGACTATTAGTTTCAAAAATAACGAATCGGTAATTTATTTTATCTGATTCTCAGAAATGGGTATAATAGCCATTGAAAACAATACTTCAACTCAATGTGCTCTCATCACCAATCCAAATCAGTTGATGTATTTTGAAAACTGAGTTCACAATCGTTCGAACAGCGTAATGTTTACATAAAATTTCAAGCACTTTGGCTCAGTGGTAGAAGATGGCACGTTTATAGAACAGATATTGCAATTAATAATGCAGAATTCAAGATCTTTTATATTCTATCTCATCTTTCTAAGCTGCTAAAATGAGATAGTTCTCACTTTGTAAGAAACAAAACGTTGTCTACAAAGAATGTTGTAATTGCGAAAATCATTCTATTCGACAAGGTGATGCGTCCCTCATCTTATACGGCATGCGTGTCGAAAGCAGCCGAAACCATATATTATCATCTCTGATATCAATATATGTGGATCAACCAAAGAAACATATTCCACTGAACAGTGTCGTAATCCTGGGTAGAGGGAGTTATAAATCAGTAATGAATCTCTTGAAGCTTAACACTCAGGTCAATCGACAATCAACAAACAATACGAAATCCATTTTATCCACCAGATAATCGGAAAAATCAACAACATCTAAAAGAAAATCAGACCAATGGAGATACAATCAAACTAGTGATGAAGATAATGACGATTTCATGGTTAGCAATAATCAGCCAAGATCGATGTTGACAACAAAAACTTTTGGTCATGTGTGGAGAAATTCAAATACGTCACTTCTACCTTGAGTTTGAGCTGCTGATGTTGTTCTAAAGGATAATAAAATACTCACAACCAAACCATCCATCTCAAAGAATAAATTCACACAAATGAGTGATTTATTTTCTTAAAACGATACAAAAGTAAGTAGAAACGGACATTGTAAACGGACCATGAGTTTCTTAAAGCATCTTCAAATGATAATACAAAGCATGTTTGTGCATTGCTCATTGCTACTGATTGATATTTAGTAACCAGTTCATTTCCAATGACAAGTGAGCATAGCGGTACCCAATTATTGGTGACGATTGTAGGAGTTTCATCTATTATTCTTCCTCGAAGAATTACATCCAACAACTTCGTCTATGTGCATGAAAGCTTAACCTGTTTGAAAATGAATATTTTAAAAAACAAAGTCAATCCACCTTCAAACAGCAACTACTATTGATTTGATGAGATAGTATAAACATCATTTTGCTCTATAACAGACAATAAAAGAATGAATGTCACTTCGTAATAAACTGGAATCAATGTTCTAGGTCAGTAATCGATAGAGAATCCTGATAGACGGCTTATGTTCCTTCACTGGGAGTAACAGTCATAACTATCTTAGTACAAATTAACAAAAATTAATTACAAAAACGAATTAAGCGTTTGATCAACATGTGTAAGATAATCTGAAAATGTAAGAAAAGAAACAAAAACCGGTGAATATTTTGTTCAAATGGAAAAGAAAAGGAAATAACAATAGATGAACTCATTCTTCATATGGACAGTGATCAATCTAGATAAAAAGCGAGTGCCAGATTTTTGAAAAAAACTATACACAATTTGGAAACGACAGTTAACTGAAAATCGAATTACTAAGTCAGTGATGGTTGATTGCACTGTCAATGACGGTGATCATCTTGTTTCACCTGAATGTCATTTCAAGATTCATCAGCCAAAAATATCACATGAGTGTGTATGCTTCTGTTCCAAGATTTGCTGTAATAATTTAAGTTATGCAACAATCACAAATTATTCGAAGTTAGATTTGCGTGAGTAATTAGATCAGATTAGATTGATTCAGAAGCTGCGCTTCCGCCTCAAGACCTGTCCAATCATTTTTTGAAAGAACATTCAGTAGTCGCGACACTGCTTGAAATACGATTCCTTTCCAACAGTCTCCTGTGTTCAAAATTGTGACGTGTGTTGTCCCAGAATACGAATTCTCAAGTTGAACGCATTAAAGCAAGAGAAAACTTCACTTTGATTATCTAGTCTTGACAATGCTTTATGATGACAAACGTAAACCATTATTATCGATTAGTTATAGTGTTGACTGATGATTTGTCAGTTAAAATGAGGTAATGTTGCTCTATATGATTCAAAATAGTCATAAATTTGCAGGGTTCACATACTCGATCTGCTTGATTATAATACTAAATGCAGCTTGAAAATATGTGTCCACACAGCGCTCAATTAAGAGATAGGCTCAAGCATTTTCCATTAGCTCTGATATATAGGAATAGTCGTAACAACTAGCAATGATCTGAATCAACCAGATTTAGCACTCAGTATCCCAACCAATTCCTGTGCGTGTAATGTTGTTGAATTTGTTGATCAGTTGAATTGTTGAAAGTTCATGAGTTTAGATAAGTACTTGGATTTCAATGTATAAATAATCTGAAATGATGAAATGAAAGTCGGGCAGTCAGTGCTGGATGAGAAAACATGACAGGATAGTCCATAGTTTGAAACAGAATGCAAAGCTAAGTGGAGAAGTCGGTCCAGATAAGCATTTATTCTTTGCTCACGTTGCTGGACAATGTTTGTTGTCGTCATTTAATTGTCATATTTGCAAATGATTGGTGTTTTATTATTTTTCTTTTACTGAATCATGAAAATGTCATTCAAGCTTGTTAATAAACTGATATAGCGATGATCTATTATCATTATCAAATGAGCTAGTACGTTCAGAGCACTAATCACCATTACAATACAAGAATACACGTGAGCAACAATCAGTAGACTCAAAAATAATGATGAGTTTAAAGAAATAAAAAGCAATGAGCAGTGAGAAAATAGAACCAATGATTAGTCTTGTTCAAAATTCAGTTAAATATCAATACCAAATTCATCTCCCGTAAAGTCTGACAAGAATGCCCTACCTTAATCAACATTCAACACAAATATAAATTTGATCAGCAACAAAGTGTATCTATCCAGAACACTGGGTAGCGATCAATTTATCTGCAACAGTGATTGGCATGAAACGATACACAAAGTGTGATGTATCGTAGGTCGACTGTTCACAGTCTCCTAGTCAATATATATAGGTGACGAGTTATCTAGATGAGTCAAGCGGTATCGGAATTATAAATGGGATACGGATCAACTGATAAACAGAGGATGTGAAAACAAGATGGTTCTGTAAGGTAAAGTTCACGAAACTCATTTGAACTTGGATGATAAATGATTACAGTGTTTGTTCATAGCAGAAGCAAAACATTTTTTCATCTCATTTTGTTTATAGAAAAGTAGTTTTCGTTAGTATAATGAAAGTTTCATTCATCTTCGTTCTGTGTGTGTTTCTGATTGTCAGTCGTGTGAATGCATCATTAGAAAGCGACTGTCATTATTATAATTCAGATGCATATCACGCCCACCTAACAACACTATAGAGAATACCATATTATATTGATTAATTAAATAGAATATAGTGATAGACAACAAGATAGTATGATCATTGTTATTTTTAAGAAACAAAAACAACTGAGGTCAACAAAACTATGGTGTTTTTTAATTATTCTTTCATATGATATACTCCGCAATTATGAAAATATGAATTCTTATTCAGAAACCGTTGCAACATTCAATTCATACGATATACGTATTCATTATTTTATCAGAATGACCTCATATAACTTTCTTAAAGTCCACATTATTCTATTATTTGGTGTTTAAAGCAAATCGACCGAAATACCAATGAAGAGTTGAAGAGAATTAAGCTACACGAAATCGGAATAACTCCTGTAAACACCCTGTCAAATATGACTGTATCCTGAATATTCAACGTCCATTTATTGTTTACATTTCATGCAGTATCACACCTGATTAGGAATGACATTGTGACCCATTCGTATGCTGTTCGATGTTATTGATAAGATTTATCGAACATAGTCTCACTACAATGAACTGGATCGAAGTCAGTGTCTGCATCGTCAATTCAACATACGTTGCAATAATGTACAAACATACTACTGAATCAGTGTGAATTTGAAAGTAAGGCTTCTTTGTGGTTGTCAGACATCTATTGTATGGAAGGAATTAGTTTTGTGGAGGATGTTCTACTCAGATAAATAGAAAGAATATTTGTATTCAAATCAGTTAACATGAATGGAAAATAAACTTTTTCAAGTACGAAACAGTCCATCAAATCTGTGATTTCCCAGACGTTATTTTCTGTCAATGGCTAAGCTCTCAAGTTGAAATCTGTTGGGGACGATAGATCCCCAAACTCATATTTTTAAATTTTATCTTATCGATTAAATGTTAGATATTTTTATTGGGGTCAATTGATGAACTATCGATTAAATGTTAAAATAGGTCAATTTTTTTTTTTGTTGATTAATGTTCAAAAATCTTCCATGACTATATCGATTGTAAATATTTGTACAAAAACGCTTGATTTGTGTGCTTGACTTGTTGTCTGCTGTTTGTCTGTAGAATACACTTTCTACACCTTACCCAGACTTTCTGATCGAGTCAGCAGAGTTGGGGACAACGGACCAGAAAAGACTATTGAGTCGCTGAATCATTGATCCTTCGTTTCTTTCGAGTAAGACGCATCAGTAATCGCATTCAAGTAATAACGAAACATAACAAATTGGCGACGGTGGTTTTTCGATTATGGACCCTACCAAACTTGAACTGTTACTTGAGCAGCAGCTAAAATTGATGCAAATGTTAATGGAGACCAAGGTTACGCCTCCCTTACAGCCAAGCACGTCTAGTTCAACCACGGCACCATCAGTAGACGGCATCGCAAATAGCATAGCTGAATTTCATTACGATCCTGATTCTAATGTTACTTTTGAAATGTGGTTCAGGCGTTATGAAGATCTATTTAAATTTGATTTCGCCAATCAAGATGATACTTAGAAAGTGCGGCTGCTACTTCGTAAACTGGGTGTAAATGAGCTGGACAAGTATTGCAATCTGATCTTGCCGTTGAACTCACGTGACCGATCATTTGCAGACACAGTTCAAACATTAATCCAACATTTTGGCGATAACTCGTCACTGTTTAATACTCGTTATCGTTGCTTGAAGCTAACTATGAACGAAGATGATGATTTTCTTACGCATGTGGGCGTCGTCAACCGTGAATGCGAACGCTTTCGGTTAAAGTCCTTGACTGCAGATCAGTTTAAAGCCCTGATCCTTATTTGCAGCCTACAGCACCAAAAGTTCAGTGACTTACGAACAAGGCTACTAAGTCGTTTGGATCAAGAACCGAAACTCACCCTGAGTGATATAGCTAATGAATATCAACGTCTCATTAATCTTCAACGAGACTTTTCTATGGTCCAGAGTGGTGGTTCTAGCCGATTTGAAGTACGAGCGGTGCAACAGACACCTCACAAAAACAAACACGTCCCCGCTTCATCCAGTCCATCTCACTCCAGCTCTAGACGACAGACTAAAGCAACTCCTCCTGCTCCTTGCTGGCAATGTGGTGCATGGCACTACGTTCGAAACTGCCCATTCAATCAACATCGATGCAAGAAGTGTAAGGTTATTGGTCATAAGGATGGGTTTTGTCTGAGGAAGAAGACTACAAGTCAATCCAGAAATACCAAAAAACCCTTTCTAGATCCCGCACCAATTCATTGAGCTTAGTATCTTCGTGTCAAAGCTCATCACCAAGTCAGAGAAAATTTATTACTGTTAACATTAATGGGCATTCATCTAGATTGCAAATAGATACAGCATCAGATGTCACTATCCTGTCTCGTAAGACTTGGATCAAAATGGGCAGCCCAAACGTGCAGCATACAACGCAAAAGCCTCGTACTGCGTGTGGTAATTACCTTCACCTGCTAGGAAAAATGGAATGTACAGTTACCTTCCGTGATTTGGCATTTGTTGGGGTATGCTACATAACCCCAACTGATCTAAATTTGCTCGGGTTAGATTGGTTTGATCACTTAAATTTAGCTGATGTCCCGTTGAATACCATATGCAACCTGGTATCACAACCCCAACTGCGACAACAACCACATGACTTCGAATCATATACGAGGACCCTAATGACGCAGTTTTCAACTATTTTCCAACCTGGATTGGGTCGCTGTTCTGTCATGAAAGCAACACTTCGATTGAAAACTGGGGCTAAGCCTGTTTTTCGCCCAAAGAGACCTGTCCCTTATGCAACATTACAAACAGTAGATGAAGAATTGAACCGCCTTCAACAACAAGGAGTTATCACTCCCGTTTCCTACTCTGCATGGGCAGCACCTATCGTGGTTATTAAGAAGGCCAACGGCACGATACGTATATGTGCTGACTTTTCAACAGGTCTCAATGCAGCTCTGGAACAACATCATTATCCCTTGCCTGTTCCCGCAGACCTATTTACCATGCTGAATGGGGAAGATTTTTCGCTAAGCTGGATCTAGCTGATGCTTATTTGCAAGTGGAAGTAGACGAAGCATCAAGAGAGCTGTTAACTATCAATACTCATCGCGGTTTATTCCAGTATAACCGTCTACCTTTCGGAGTCAAAACTGCACCATCTATTTTCCAACAACTAATGGATACCATCCTATCAGGTATCTCGGGAGTCACGGCTTATTTGGATGACATTTTAATTGTAGCAACGACATTAGAACAGCTACGAGAACGCACGACATTGGTACTGCAACGCATCAGTGACAACGGGTTCCGGTTACGCCCAGAGAAATGCCAGTTTCATTTGCAGTCGGTAAAGTACTTGGGGTTCATTTTCGATGCCGACGGCCGCAGGCCGGATCCTGAGAATATCCGAGCTATCAAACTGATGCCCACTCCCACTAATGTCTCGGCACTACGTTCCTTCCTGGGACTTGTCAGCTATTACTCCGCGTTCGTTCCATCGATGCATGATATTCGCGCTCCACTCAATAGCTTACTGCAGAAGAACAGCTCTTGGAACTGGACGAAACAGTGTGACACTGCCTTTTGTAAACTGAAGTCCATCATTAGTTCGGAATTGCTGTTGACACACTACGATCCAGCCATGCCGATCATCGTAGCTGCAGACGCTTCAGCGAATGGCCTAGGCGCTGTTATCTCCCATCAATTTCCGGATGCGTCGGAAAAAGCCATTATGCATGCAGCCCGTACACTAACCCCAGAAGAAAAAAATACAGCCAGATAGAAAAAGAAGCGCTTGCACTTGTGTTTGCTGTGCGCCGTTTCCACAAGTTCCTGTACGGTCGGAGATTCACGCTTCTCACAGATCACAAGCCTTTACTCGCAATATTCGGGTCGAAATCTGGCATTCCAGCTCATTCAGCAAATCGCCTTCAGAGATGGGCTTTAGCACTCTTGGGGTATGATTTCGAAATCCAGTACCGACGCACTCAACAATTCGGTCAGGCGGATGCCTTATCACGGCTCATTAGTGACCAGTTGGCGGCTGAGGAAAACACGGTAATTGCATCTCTGCTGGCGGAAGACCACGCCGAATGTTATCTGACGACCGCAATACGAACTTTGCCGGTATCTGCAACGGACATACAAAATGCTTCTAAGAGCGACCCCATCATCAAGAGAACTATGAACTATGTCACCAACGGTTGGCCGACTAAGAAGTTTGATGGTGATATAAAACAGCTGTATCAGCGGCGGGATTCTCTATGCATTGCGAACGACTGCTTGATGTTCGGAGAGAGAGTGGTTGTGCCAGAATCCCTTCGTGCAAAAGTGCTGAAACAGTTCCACCTTGGTCATCCGGGGTTAGACGAATGAAATCCATAGCCAGGAGTCATGCGTATTGGCCGCTAATGGATCAACATATAACAGAATTGGTTGGGAAATGTATGCGGTGTCAGCAAGCGGCAAAAATGAACGCCAAAGTTCCACCAGTTTCATGGCCACAACCTGATCATCCTTGGTCCAGAATACATGTCGACTTTGCAGGCCCGATTAACGGAACCATGTATCTAGTTGTAGTCGACGCCCTTTCGAAATGGCCTGAAATCAACCCTTTCATACCGCCAACGACAACTAAAACAATACAGATCCTCACAGAATTTTTCTCCCGAAATGGTATACCAGACGCTATTGTATCTGACAACGGTTCACAGTTCACCTCAAGCCAACTCCAGTCATTCTGTCAACGACTAGCCATAAAACACTTACGCTCGCCACCATACCACCCGCAGTCGAATGGGCAAGCAGAAAGGTTTGTGGATACGTTTAAAAGAGCTTTGGCTAAGTCAAAAGGGGAGGGGACGCCAGCAGACGCGTTGCAAAATTTCTTATACGTGTATCGAACAACACCAAATGAAACGTTGCCGGAGCGAAAGTCCCCAGCAGAGATCCTAATGGGAAGAAGACTGAAGACGATCCACAGCCTGATGCATCCAAGTAATGCACCGACACCAGTACGGACAAAGTTTGAAAAGCAATTCACGTACGACGTGGGATGTCCGGTGTTTGCCCGTGATTACAGACCGACCCATAGTCCATGGACAGAAGCGCGAGTGGTCAGAAGAGTTGGCCGAGTCATGTACGAAGTTGAGGTAGGTAGTGACGGGTGGCAACGCCATCGGAATCAGTTACGCAAACGGTTAGCCCCAGACCGCCCATCAACAGAATCAAATATTCCTCTTGACATTCTGCTAGACACATTCAACTTACCGGCAACCTTACCACAAGAAAAACCTCAACAACAAACTGAAACACGTCCAAGACGGTGGCCTATCCGAGAACGGCGAGCAACATTCAGGATGCAGATTGACCCCAGGAAAGCCCGCTATTAAAAAGGGGAGGAGTGTTGGGGACGATAGATCCCCAAACTCATATTTTTAAATTTTATCTTATCGATTAAATGTTAGATATTTTTATTGGGGTCAATTGATGAATTATCGATTAAATGTTCAAATAGCAGTCAATTGTTGATTAATGTTCAAAAATCTTCCATGACAATATCGATTGTAAATATTTGTACAAATACGCTTGATTTGTGTGCTTGACTTGTTGTCTGCTGTTTGTCTGTAGAATACACTTTCTACACCTTACCCAAACTTCTTGATCGTGTTAGCAGAGTTGGGGACAACGGACCAGAATAGTCTATCGAGTCGCTGAATCCATTGATCCTTCGTTTCGTTCGAGTAAGACGCATCAGTAATCGCATTCAAGCAATAACGAAACATAACAAAATCCACTTCAAATTAACTAGTTGTATAATAATCCGTTAAGTTTTCTAACACCTCATCTACAATTAAGTTTGTTGACGTTTAATTTTATAAACGCGTTCTACTGCTACTACAATCGTCATCAAAGGAATTCAAGTATATACAAATAATTGCCTGTGCAAGGTACTCAACGTCCGTTGAACGGGTTACAGCCAGCAGAAGCCTATTGTGGGATAGGCGAAACCAGTCAACAGTCGTAGAAGAAATTGGGAAAACACAGAGAGTGAATGGGACATATATAGTATAAATCGTCAAACTGCATCACAAGGCAAGTGCTAATTCGGAATCCTGAGAAGCAGCAGAAAAGTTGAAGGTCTAAGAACACTGCGACGTGAATTGAAAGCAGATATCAGTAGGACTATCGGCAATTAGAAACAATAGAAATGGCTGGAGAGTGCTGATGGACGCATGTGCTTCTTCACGAGGTGTAACAGATGCGCGCAAGCAAGCGAATAATACGCGTAGACGTGGATAGTAGGTCTCTAATTTTGTTCAGCTTGTTCATATAACCAATTTCAATATTTTATGATGAAATTACGATTAAGCGCATCCGAATTTCAACTAAAACAGTTGACCTTAAAAGAATTGATCAGTTGATAATACGATGAACATTATACGTCAGATCAAATCCAACTTAATCAGACCTAAAACTTCCTACATTTTCATTAATTGTCGAAACTGGTTGACATCGGATTGTGTAGCCATTTTGGACTTGATATTAAAATATTGACATATTCGTGATAAGTACTAAGTGTTTATCAGTCTCCGTTGATAATGTACTAAAGAGTAATGAGACCATTTAAAAAGGATACCCTTTGCGGGAATTGACAATAAACACTGAAGTACATTACATGTAATCAATAAGTCTTTTTCTGAATGACGTTTTGTGCAGAATGACAATCCGTCGAGCAGCCATCATGATATTACATTAAGAAATTTTTTATTATGATTATGATTAATGTCCTTATTCAATATTATGAGTTTGGTACAATAAAGAACTATAAGCTCAAGGTGTTTCGATAAATTTATTGCACAAAATATGCGAAAAAAGCGACAACAGCTTAAAATTGCAAAAATTAGTTGACTACATAAACTAATTGGTGTCGAAGAAATTCCTTTTTGTTGAGAAAATCAGGAGTGTGTTAAATTATGATATCCACTGAAAACAGTGTTTGCACATTTTAATGTTAATCAATCAACTGAATACAGCGCACTATTGACCGACATTGGACAGATTATTGCAGGCAGAAAACTGTTTAATTGCGAGTGAACAAGCACAACCGCTTGTTGTTAATTACCTCTGAGTGAAGTTTCATAAACAGAGGTCAGGAATCGCAACCTACTTTGGATAAACGTCAGCTAATGATTTCAATAATCAGAAGAACACTGAATAACAATGAGTCCATCTACCATCATGATTGGTTAACAATGAGTATATGATTTCATCAAATATAATCTCGCTAATGGTTACTTGGAATCATCGAATTAGAAAGAAGTAACCAAATACTTTAAATGTCTATATAAATCGGACAACTTTCAGCTTAATTTGATTTGAACGAGAGGATGATGTGTGTCAGCTAATTTTGTAAAATTGTTCATATCGATATGTAAGTTGTAAATCAGTTTCTATTACTAATACTTAGTCTTATTATCATCAGTATTCACAAAAGATATCTCAACATTAAATCATATCTGCAACAATAAGCGATGTTCTCAAACAAGTCACATTGAATTACTGTATCTCACAAACTATCAAATTATATATGATGTCTACCATGACTTTTCTCGCACTTACTTGATTCATAAAAGTTCATTGTCCTTGAGTTACGGTCTGTTGACAGTCGTATATTTATCACTATTTTTGAGATAATATTTATGCGATTATGAACTTCGATATGAAGCAGTTCGTGAAGCGGCTGATCAATGAACGGTCATGAACAGTGTGCTAGTACAAAGAGATCTACTAGAAAGGAAACACCAAGATTATCAGTCTCGCATTATTTCATTTCGGACCGTCATCAGAATTGATGAAATACGGACTCTCAGAAAATGATTTTGTATGTAGATTGTTGCATCGAAACTGAAAGCTTCTTACCCAGTTCAAAGCATCTAGGAGAAATTTTACGGAAGTGAAATATTCTTTCAGTTGATTAGATTGAAACGTTAATCATATCGTAGAACTAATAATATTCATTGAAACGTTTTTAATAAAGGATGATTGGGCATTCAGCTACATAGATACATTTAAATCTCGGAAAGGTGGTAACGTGTATGCAAAGACATTCTTTGATAAACTGTGTATTTATTGAAGGTAAAAGATATTCGTAATGCAGGTATTTAAACATTTAATGTGAACTTCATTATTTCAGAGGAATTATTCGCTGTCAAATCCATTTATATCAAAAGAGTTAATAGCACAAGTGAGTAAACACTAAATATTATTTTTATCACATATGTTAAATCTTTAAACTTATATCTTCACTGAGTTTCATTACTCAAATTTCACCACTTCAGTTTGAACAAGTCAAAACTTCACCAGCATTGACAAAAGAAATATGATGTTGTAACTCTACAAAATGTGAGCATAATCATATGTGAAATTCACTCATCATTTGAGTACATTGTTTGAGTCTTGAAGGACAGTCGACATGATCTGAGGAAGAGCAGAATTGACGAGCAATACACGAATCATCATGGATACATGGAGTCACAATCTCATTTCACTTGTAAGAAAACGAATGCAGAGATTCATTTTCATTCACAGGCTACAATGGAACGTGATGAGAATTCTGTTTTACAGAATGAACAAATTGAGTTTTGGGTTCGTTGCAAATTCATTATTGCACCCAACACATTCATCGCAAATTCATTCTTAAATATTATCCATGCATATTGGAAAATCCTTCTGACAATATATATTCGCTTCTCCTTTATAATAAATTAACACTATTGTCGGAGTCAGTAGATCGATTGATATATTCATATGTTAATGTGGAATTAAGGAAGACAATGAGCAAATGTGAATACCTGTCAGACTATTAGATGTAATAAACAGCGTGATGATTTGATGTTCCATTAATAATGAAATGGTATTACAGCGTGAGAAACTAGACATTCGTATTGAAGGATGCGTGCTTTTCTCATTTACGTTACGTTCACTTGAACATATTTATTACGATGACGATTAAGGAAAACATCCTAGATATTACAGCAGATATCCAGTAGGATCAGATCACGTTGTGAGCCGGCATTTACTCCGTTATGTATGACAATAACTTGCTCATTATCTGTTTCCGAAATTCTAAGTATCCACACATTTATCCACTCACTCATTCACCCACAGTAAGACCGTCGCACTTGCTAACCTCAGTCATATCACTACGCAAAGCAAACATATTTGTGCTTTGTATAATACTGAATTAAACTAGTGGTACGTGTATTTCATATTTTATTGATAAAATTCTTGATTGTCATGTCTCATTCAAAGGATCATGTGTTGTCGAATGATGAAGCTGAGATTGAAGACACGTAGTTACTGTATGTGAGTAGACAGGACACAGAGTTGATCGGTTAGAATGTGTTGGTAGGTTTTTAAGTAGTGAAGACAATTCTCATTTTCGTACTGTGATTTGAATCATCTCATCGGTGTTTTGAACTGCGATTGAACAGTCTCTCACTGATATATGTGCATCTTACGAAGATTGTCTCGATAGTGCCTTTAATCACAAGCATCTTAATAAAGATGCATGGTGGCCAGTGATGTAATCGATTACAATTGTAAACATCAATGAGAAAATACAAGTAAACAACACAAAAAATAAACTGAAACGTACCCACTAATATAATTTGAATCGCAAAATAATATGTGACGGGTTGAACGTATTTTTGCAGATGCTGGATTGATTTTTCTGTAAAATAACTCAGAATTTCACCGACTTCGTTTCTCGATTTACTGGTTGAATATTGTTCACTTTCGTAGCTCAGATTGATGTAAATCATAAATATTGGCATGCTGGATAATCACCATTTTCTACGTTTTGAGAGATTTTCAGTTTCTTATTTAGACCGCAAATTAAATAGTGTGTTTTTCTGTTGATTTTATCACACAGATTACGATAGAACATGAAATATTGGTTCCTTGAGAAGGGATTGGATGTGGCGCATTGGTGGAATATGGCGCCATCGGGGGTAAGTTGAAACTTATATAATCAGCGTTGATTGTTTTCACACTTGAAAGCATCACTTTTGTTTTATCAAACGGGAAATTCCATGTGTAACTGTGGTCAGGTGTTTAATTATCTCTACGCATTCGTCCCAAATGATATTTCACTTACCACTGAAAATTACGGGTCGGTTCATTATTGAATGACGAAAAGAATCAGGGAGTCCATCTCGAATTGCTAATGAAGTCTTCTCACTGATGGAATTTACTTAAGTACATAGATACAAAACAATAAATGAGATGATATTAGACTCGAATATGATTGAGTGTCAGTCACTTGATAATGCATTGACAAGGAAGTGCCCGCCTTTTTTTCATACATATGATATCCAATTTTATCGAGGTACTCCATGTAATCGCAATCATTTGCAAACGATTGCCCAACTTTCGAAATCTTCGCTTTGTCATAAATATCCGTCAAATTCAGGATATAAGCAAGTGAACCCCTGAATTCCGGATTATCATAGCCAGTTTTAGGAATAATATCACATTATAGAAATGTGTCCCCTCTCGCGAATACGTATTTTCAGTAACTACAAACAATATTCAGTTCACCATGTGTTAGAACATTGAAATATCATTTCGACTACTAGGTGAACCATTCCATCATCTAATGATCAGATCGCCTTCAATATTCGTCGAATAAAATATTATTTCTGTCAGCGATGAATTTTCATTGACCCAAGAGATCTGATGCATTAGTTGACAGCACACAGATCAGAATTCAGACACACTATGCGATAAGTTCCATCACGTTAGGTCGATCAAAATCTTTTTAAGAAAATTTTCGTTGATCATTGGAAAAACAATGTCTCTCTTCCTTCGTTGTTCAACTGAAGTAATAAAAATGAAAATTGATAATTGGTCTGAGCACAACTGAATTTCTCACCATGATCTCAATCATAAAACTGACTTCATGAAAAGAAACTGCACAACTATCAAACATTCAATGCAGTGCCCTATGATGAACTCAGTGGCAGCATCATTTGCACATGTCTAAGTGTAAGCAATCATTGAAATCCACCAAACGTCTTCGCCACAACTCATGATTCATATTTCATATTCAAAGCAGATTCACTATATTCAAACATGCTGTTGTGAAATACAAGTGAAATTGAAAGTGGACTGAATATTGCATTATACCTCGTGATGACAGGTTCTCAGTGAATGAAATAGTCACTGAACTCCGTAATCACTTTTATATCATTGAGTTATTGTTACATGTTTTGTAATTCACTCACCTTTTGTTTGATAAGTTGAAAAGAAACTTCCGTATTTTCTTCACAGACGATTGTCCAAATTACAATACAACTGAAGCATGCCGAAAAGCAACAACATCGAATACAACGTGTATTTGGTGTGAAAAGGTCAACATATTAATTGACGACGGTGATCAGGGGACTCATAACTTGAAGGTTAATGATTGCCGAGTTGAGGTTAGTACTTGTTCAACTCCACGGGTCGTTTTCAATTTCACCAATTCCACACTCTGAGTAAGTGCGTTTACACGAAAGAACATCTTGTTGCTACCAAATAGAACTGAATCGCATTCTTCCCTCAGTGACTGAATTGAAGTATTGTATACGTTGACCTCATCCAATCAGATATAAGTGATATGGTTTCTTCCCATGGAAACATCAAACAATGGATCGAAACTTCGCTTGCCGTCAATGTTTTAAAACAGTATAATTCTTCCAGCCCATTCTACGTGTGGTTATCTCAGAAGTTCGACATAAAGCCGTATATCTGTGTGGATTATTACAATATTCCGATGAAACCGGTTTGAGTGAAGAAACATAACCCGTTGAATATTGTGTACTATGTTTTAACAATTAGTGAGAATTTGTAGACTGCTATTGCTGTTTATTCAGAAGTGCTCGGATGATAACCAGGAAACTGATCGCTATCCGGCAAATATTTGATGGTCAGTAGTAAATGCTACTGTTTTCATTTTCTTCAGAATATCACAACTGAAATAACGAAAGAGGGTGGACAGAACAAATCACTTCCGTACCTAAATGTCGTGATTCCTTTGTTCATCATATTATTTGTTGTATGTTTCGGTTGTGTGAATTGAAAGTGGCTGCATTGAAGAAAGAAAATCAATCCATGGACCAGCGAAGCGTTGATTTCTTATGCTGAACACGTTGTTTCTATATTGAATGTTATTGGAAAACTGAAATTCAATTGCTCATTTCAACAGATGAGGCAACCATTCTATGGGACTTGGTGCAATATTATGCTTGTTCACATGACAACTGACGTAAGCTGGTGGATAAAACATAAAACTTGAATGTTATTATATGCATAACTGTTTCCCTATTATATTACTTTTTTGAAGACAAGTATATTGGTTCAATGTGACATCGATTACATATGCTCTACACAGTTCATTTGATTTTTGTTTGGCCTATGCTACTCTCCGAGTGCTCAAACCGGACAAGGTAGTCCTTTTTTCAAAGAGTTTCACCCTTAACCTTTGAAATATATTACCGATCCAAAAGCGGTGGGGCTGCTTAACAAGTGGATTAAAATACAGTTTATGCATTTCCCTTATTTAACATCCTCTTATTGTCAATTATGAACGTAAGTCTTTTCAATATTTGTATGATCGATTTCAAATTTCGTTTGGTTAACAAACATTTGCCCGAATACTGTCCTTTTGGTTATAGTCACTAACGTATGCATCAAAATCTGAGACACATTAACGGAGTGATAGGCACTCTCACATGTACGAGTTCAAAATCAAGGAACGTTGAACATATCTTGATGAATCGTACCGAAAAACTAATTCAGGCAATAAACAACGAAATGCAAAATAATTCATGATATATAACCAATACTCGAGTCACTCTAGCAAATCGATAATAAAAACTGTGTAGTGTTTGCTGAGGAATGGACAACAGCTATCTGAATGAATTCTTACACTCACCTCAGATGACACTTACTATCGAGTTCATTGTGGAGGACGATTTTTCAATCCATGACATCTTTCACAATCGTCCGTTGTGCGACGTATGTACGAATAAATATCCGGTGACCAGAATGTAATCCTTGTCAAAAGATAGACCGTTCCGACAATAAGATGTCGTCTATGGGGATTATCAAAAACAAACTTGTGCACAAAATGAGGAATAATGGCATAATCGTTTAGTCGAAAATTCCACCAAAACAGATGGATGATCAAGCATGCTCGCGAAAACAGATTACAAATCCACAATCCACAATAAGCAAATTGGAAATAACACGCTAAATATCACGATCGTCAACAAAATGTCCTAGACTTTAGAAATTAAATTGACCATACTTAGACGTCAAAACGTTTATTAAGGCAAATTTGAAAGCTTTACTGTATATTGAATAATTCATCCAACCAACGTGAACAATGTTTAAAGTAGGTACTTACATTAGTGTGTAAGAGATATGTGGTATGAAATGAAAAGTGTCAGGATAACAGGTTGTATGTATACGTAAGTGAGAAGAAATTTCATTCGATTACATATTGTCTTCGGACTGTGTCTATTAAGAAAAACATATCATTTTATATACGAAATGAATCAAAAATGTCACAGCATGCATAAAATGAAGATAAATAAACAAGGTTTGTAAAGAAGATAAACGACTGGATTTAAAGAGAAAGGATATATTTTTGTAATTGACAGTTTGTGTTATTTTAATTTTCCAGTCAATTGTTTAACAAATTCAGATAAGATAACTGACTTGAACCGTAGAATGTATTGTCTATTGATTAGTTAATATGATATAGGCAGCTCAAACAGAACAGGGGTCTAGGTTTACTTATCAATTATTAGTTGCCATGCAACATCTAGTTGTATTCCATCTCTTCTATTATTACTGTTTAAATTAGCCCATAAATACATTACATTTGATTTCATAAACACAATTCTGTTGTTCACACTTGTGTATTGGATCCATGATTCTTACAAGTTTTGACGTCAGAGTATTGCTATTTCGAAAAACTACTATTATAATTTGAAGAGTTAGAATCCCTTTGATTTCATCTGAAACTCCTTTACGGAATGGGATCACAAGTGTAAGAATCCATTACTTTTGCTTATATGAAAACGATTACGCATATAATGATAGTCAAAATTTATATTTTACTCACCAAATTACGTCAGTTGTCATGTGAACAAGCATAATATTGCACTAAGTCCCATAGAATGGTTGCCTCATCTGTTGAAATGAACAATTGAATTTCAGTTTTCCAATAACATTCAATACAGAAACAACGTGTTCAGCATAAGAAATCAACGCTTCGCTGGTCCATGGATTGATTTTCTTTCTTCAATGCAGCCACTTTCAATTCACACAACCGAAACATACAACAATTAATATGATGAACAAAGGAATCACGACATTTAGGTACGGAAGTGATTTGTTCTGTCCACCCTCTTTCGTTATTTTAGTTGTGATATTCTGAAGAAAATGAAAACAGTAGCATTTACTACTGACCATCAAATGTTTGCCGGATAGCGATCAGTTTTCTGGTTATCATCCGAGCACTTCTGAATAAACAGCAATAGCAGTCTACAAATTCTCACTAATTGTTAAAACATAGTACACAATATTCAACGGGTTATGTTTCTTCACTCAATCCGGTTTCATCGGAATATTGTAATAATCCACACAGATATACGGCTTTATGTCGAACTTCTGAGATAACCACACGTAGAATGGGCTGGAAGAATTATACTGTTTTAAAACATTGACGGCAAGCGAAGTTTCGATCCATTGTTTGGTGTTTCCATGGGAAGAAACCATATCACTTATATCTGATTGGATGAGGTCAACGTATACAATACTTCAATTCAGTCACTGAGGGAAGAATGCGATTCAGTTCTATTTGGTAGCAACAAGATGTTCTTTCGTGTAAACGCACTTACTCAGAGTGTGGAATTGGTGAAATTGAAAACGACCCGTGGAGTTGAACAAGTACTAACCTCAACTCGGCAATCATTAACCTTCAAGTTATGAGTCCCCTGATCACCGTCGTCAATTAATATGTTGACCTTTTCACACCAAATACACGTTGTATTCGATGTTGTTGCTTTTCGGCATGCTTCAGTTGTATTGTAATTTGGACAATCGTCTGTGAAGAAAATACGGAAGTTTCTTTTCAACTTATCAAACAAAAGGTGAGTGAATTACAAAACATGTAACAATAACTCAATGATATAAAAGTGATTACGGAGTTCAGTGACTATTTCATTCACTGAGAACCTGTCATCACGAGGTATAATGCAATATTCAGTCCACTTTCAATTTCACTTGTATTTCACAACAGCATGTTTGAATATAGTGAATCTGCTTTGAATATGAAATATGAATCATGAGTTGTGGCGAAGACGTTTGGTGGATTTCAATGATTGCTTACACTTAGACATGTGCAAATGATGCTGCCACTGAGTTCATCATAGGGCACTGCATTGAATGTTTGATAGTTGTGCAGTTTCTTTTCATGAAGTCAGTTTTATGATTGAGATCATGGTGAGAAATTCAGTTGTGTTCAGACCAATTATCCATTTTTCATTTTTATTACTTCAGTTGAACAACGAAGGAAGAGAGACATTGTTTTTCCAATGATCAACGAAAATTTTCTTAAAAAGATTTTGATCGACCTAACGTGATGGAACTTATCGCATAGTGTGTCCGAATTCTGATCTGTGTGCTGTCAACTAATGCATCAGATCTCTTGGGTCAATGAAAATTCATCGCTGACAGAAATAATATTTTATTCGACGAATATTGAAGGCGATCTGATCATTAGATGATGGAATGGTTCACCTAGTAGTCGAAATGATATTTCAATGTTCTAACACATGGTGAACTGAATATTGTTTGTAGTTACTGAAAATACGTATTTGCGAGAGGGGACACATTTCTATAATGTGATATTATTCCTAAAACCGGCTATGATAATCCGGAATTCAGGAGGTTCACTTGCTTATATCCTGAATTTTTACTCACCAAATTACGTCAGTTGTCATGTGAACAAGCATAATATTGCACTAAGTCCCATAGAATGGTTGCCTCATCTGTTGAAATGAACAATTGAATTTCAGTTTTCCAATAACATTCAATACAGAAACAACGTGTTCAGCATAAGAAATCAACGCTTCGCTGGTCCATGGATTGATTTTCTTTCTTCAATGCAGCCACTTTCAATTCACACAACCGAAACATACAACAATTAATATGATGAACAAAGGAATCACGACATTTAGGTACGGAAGTGATTTGTTCTGTCCACCCTCTTTCGTTATTTTAGTTGTGATATTCTGAAGAAAATGAAAACAGTAGCATTTATTACTGACCATCAAATGTTTGCCGGATAGCGATCAGTTTCCTGGTTATCATCCGAGCACTTCTGAATAAACAGCAATAGCAGTCTACAAATTCTCACTAATTGTTAAAACATAGTACACAATATTCAACGGGTTATGTTTCTTCACTCAATCCGGTTTCATCGGAATATTGTAATAATCCACACAGATATACGGCTTTATGTCGAACTTCTGAGATAACCACACGTAGAATGGGCTGGAAGATTTATACTGTTTTAAAACATTGACGGCAAGCGAAGTTTCGATCCATTATTTGGTGTTTCCATGGGAAGAAACCATATCACTTATATCTGATTGGATGAGGTCAACGTATACAATACTTCAATTCAGTCACTGAGGGAAGAATGCGATTCAGTTCTATTTGGTAGCAACAAGATGTTCTTTCGTGTAAACGCACTTACTCAGAGTGTGGAATTGGTGAAATTGAAAACGACCCGTGGAGTTGAACAAGTACTAACCTCAACTCGACAATCATTAACCTTCAAGTTATGAGTCCCCTGATCACCGTCGTCAATTAATATGTTGACCTTTTCACACCAAATACACGTTGTATTCGATGCTGTTGCTTTTCGGCATGCTTCAGTTGTATTGTAATTTGGACAATCGTCTGTGAAGAAAATACGGAAGTTTCTTTTCAACTTATCAAACAAAAGGTGAGTGAATTACAAAGCAAGTGCGACGGTCTTACAGTGGGTGAATGAGTGAGTGGATAAATGTGTGGATACTTAGAATTTCGGTAACAGATAGTGAGCAAGTTGTTGTCATACATAACGTAGTAAATGCCGGCTCACAACGTGATCTGATCCTTTTGGATATGTGCTGTAATATCTAGGATGTTTTCCTTATTCGTTATCGTAATAAATATGTTCAAGTGAACGTAACGTAAATGAGAAAAGCATGCATCCTTCAATACGAATGTCTAGTTTCTCACTCTCCAATACCATTACTTTCAAATCATTTAGTTTTATTGCTAATCAAATAATCTCGGTCCTTTTCTCTCGCGTGAAGCTGAATTCGTTAAATAGTATTCTCCCTAAAGTCATTTTCACACCCGTGGATCAGAGTGACAATCTCATTCATTTACCATCATCAACTGACTCATTATATTTGGGAAAATAAACATGTTTACAATAGTAGAATTGGCAGCTCTTGAATTGTAGGCTGATCTCTTCATTCAAAACCGTACTACACGGAACTGACTGTAATAGAATTCGACCAAAGAATCAAATCAAATGTAGTTGTCACAGGTTATTCACCTTCATCATCAACCGTTTACCAACACATCAGTTGACTTCACGGTGAATTGGTTGACTTTGTCCAAGCACACTAGTAACGCAATGGTCTACGTTCGTTATCTTGAAATTGTATGCACTCTATAACGACATTTGAAAACGTATAAATTCTTCATAATTTATCTGTTTGAATGTTAAATGAAAAAACGTATTATCATATACATCAAACGCTGCAACGTTTTCAAATTTCATAATCGCGGAGTATATTATATGAGAGCCTTATTCTTAGCATCATAGTTTTGTTGACCTCAGTTGTTTTTGTTTCGTAGAAATATCTATGATCATACTTTCTTGTTGTCTATCACTATATTCTATCTAATTGATCAATATAATATGGTATTCTCTATAGTGTTGTTAGGTGGGCGTGATATGCATCTGAATTATAATAATGATTGTTGCTCTCTAATGATGCATTCATATGACTGACAATCAGAAACACACACAGAACGAAGATGAATGAAATTTTCATTATACTAACGATTGCTTATTTCTAAAACCAAAATGAATTGAAAACAAATAGTTTGCTTGTTCATTCATAGAATGTCTTGTTGCAGTTATGAATGGACACTGTAATCATATGTCATCTAAATACAAAAGCATTCAGTGGTCGTATTCTCACACAATCATCTTGTTGTGACGTCCACATTTTATCGATCAATTGGACCGCCATTATTATTCCCGACATAACTAAATAACTCGTCGCATGTAGATTGACTATGAGACTGGGATCAGTCGAACTGATGACATAATCTGCATCACGTTTTCTGTTTGCTTTCTAACCAATCACTGTGACAGATAAACTGATCGCTGCTCAATATTCTGGATAGATACGTTTGACTGTATACCACATGTGTGTTTGTATTGAAAACTGATTGAAGTTGGACATCCCTGTCAGATTGTTCAGGAAATCAAACGCATTTCGAAACATCATTTAGTATTAAAATATAACATAAATTTGTATGAGAAGTGAGATGAATTTCTCCGTAAAAAGTAATTCTTAGTTGAATATTTAGGTGTCGATGATATTGAGGAAATATTTCGATTGAGTTTGGCAATTATCGGTGTTTGTAATCTATCGATAGAAAACCGTGTACCTAGGTTTCATGGAAGTTTGTAAAGCGTAATCTTGGTCTGGATGAAATTAATGTTCCTCGTGTGATTCTTCGTCATATCACTCAACGTTGCAGAAGGAGAATTACTTAATACGCTACACGAGGATGCTGATATGAAATTGAGAATTTGTAGCGGCATTGGATGATTATCACAACCGTATAAACTTTACACGTAACAACCGGGGAAATAGACGTTGAACGTGTAACACTAAGAGCAGGACAATTATATTGAACGTGAGAAAATTCATCCGAAATTCAAATATTGCGAAGTCATGGCTTATTTTATATATTCATTAATTTTATATTGTAAACAAGCTGTTGCGAATCCCAACTATACTCCTTACTGAATGAATCTTTTTGTTAGGTATTTTATCGTTAGAAGAAGTTCATCCAGATTAACAAAATGACAAACCGCTGACTGAATTTAGACGAACTACTCCACTGTCGTCTACATGCCTTCATTGAACGAGTACCTGTTCGTTCCAGTTATATGTCTGTTAAACTGAATTTATGCATTCAATTTCACAATTCATTATCAAAAGTGAAAACGTCAAATCCAGCAATTACATCCATTTTCAATGGTTTCACTACCAACCTGTAGATTCGTACGTGTTCTCATCTATGGAAATTCCCCATACATTTATTTAAACTGGTAAGTTGCATAGGATTGCTAATGACAAAATCTCGAATACGTTACTTCTGTTTGAACGAGTACACGTGGACTGGTCAAATATCGATAATAAATAATGAGATAAATTGTGCAAATACAATATCGACTGTAGTGACCGAGAACACTGAATGAGGAAAACCCAGTGTAATTGAATATAAAATTGGATGGATCAATCTGTAGTTTGCAAATATACAGAAAAATCACGAAAATCGATTGTTGATGAGATCTTAGAGCTTTTTACTTATAAGTCTTGATTTTTCGGTGAACAATATGCTGAAATAGGGAGACTATAAACAAACCTAGTTAGAAGAGTGTCACTACAGAAAGAAATAGTACAGTTTTTAACACAAACTATCATTCGATTGATTGCATATATCTTCTTATTGTTGTTTAAAACTGCAGGTGATCACTCTCTTATTGGCGTATTTGTATCTCTTGATGACTGCCTCAGTATTGCCTCAATTCACACGTTCTATAATCACTGGTGGATAGTTGATAACAGTGGAATCCAGAATGCGCGTTTCGTCTTATTTTAAGACTCGATTGATTGAAATTATGTTAAATTGTGATTAAACAAACATTTACATCTTTATAATGAATTGCATATTTCGGAATCTTGATCACCTATTCTTGTCACTAAACACTTATAATTTCAGTGTGTGACTTGTGTATCATTCAAAGTAATTGCATTATAGTGGTTGAAAGACGTACAAAAATATGCCCATTTCAATCTTATCAATGCCATTATACTGATTCACAACATGTGGTATTGTTGTTACGGTGATCGGAAAACTTAATTTTCAGCTGTGAAACAGTGAAACTTCGATCATATAGTAATGTGATGCACATCAATGAGCTTCATCATCTGAATTTGCACTGAAAACGACTAGTCATTTGTAAGGATTGACACTATTTTGTAAATAATAAATTCAATGTTTCCAAGAACGCTGTTTGAGATGAGTGTACATACATCAAAAGTAATCTTACGCCAACCCATGAATAGTGAAATCATTTAAAGCTGTTGGTGGAGTACTCTAAAATATTGAATTCCAAATAATTGTTACTCAGTTGAACAAAGATTTATGCGAAGACAAGAACTGCTGAAGTTTATCAAATGCGATTCGAGTGTTTACATAATTTTCAGATGTTAAATATGTTGTTTCAGCCAGTTATCTTCAAAAACTGACCTTTGATAAACACATGAAATTACCCATATCCAACATAATAGACCTAAACACCAGAGATGTGAATGTACATCTTCCAAACTGGTTTAAATTGCGTTTCATTTCAAACATTGTGTGAGGGCGATGTACCGAATTGTCATGTTTCAATGCAATTAAAATGCAGTTACAATCTCCATGTTCGTGAGTACAACATGTCAATGTATATCGCGATGATGAGAACGCGATTATCGAGTGAGTCTGATCCATATGGAAGAACGGGAAAATGGTAAACACTGATTTATTTGTATGTAACTTTATAAAATTCGTCTTTGAAACGTGTATCGATTTACTTCCCTTACTGATAATACGACGACATTTCAAGTAAACGAAACGTTTATTACTTTTCGAGCTTAAAGAATTGATGTTGGCCAAGTCACAACATTTAAGTAGTGGTCAAACTTTACTTTACTGTAATCATCCTACATGTAGGATGATTACAAGTGTTGACAAACGTAAACACAGAGAGCTGCACCAAATAGACAAATAACATGATTGATGAAGTGCAGAACACATACACAAGAAGTACGAAGACTGTGAAAATCCTTAATTCACTGTGATATGTTGGTACGTAACGTAACAATGTAATATCATTCACTCAATGAACTGTTGGTAAATAAATCCGACAGTGCAAATTTCAATACACAGTGGAAGAATCAATATTCATAACTCTGCGTAAGCCATAAAGAATAAGTCATCGTGTTTTCGTATTGATGATATGCATGTGCATAGATGGTTGATAGATGGGCATATAATAAAGAACAAGCGTTTGGTCGTATTTGAGACGTGTCAGCTGAACGTCCTTGTATCACGGACTGAAATCCTGTACCGTGCGCTGTCAATGCCGTCACATTATCTACCTGGCTACTGAGTATGAGTAGCAAATATTTTGTACAATGAAGTGAAGTTTGATATCGTTTTGTATCGGTTGTTTGAATCTTCACACTGATGTCAATCCCAGGTAGCTTTATAATGACTCTTCAATAACAATACTGTGCAGTAAATATTGTCGGTGTTTCTATCAGTCACAGCACACAATTTTATCTCAAGTGATCTGCAGAACGTCTTTTTCACGTAAGCATCCTCTCAGTTCTCATCTCCTTAGTGAGATTCATATTTCCGATATCTCAGCTCAGCTCTCATGACCAAAGACATGAAACACATTTCGTTAATTTTTATGTGAAGCAACCATCACATATATCAGTCATGTATAACTCGTCTTTTTATTGGGTGAGCTCAGCAGTTATACACAATGGCAATTTCTACTTTGTTGGTCATGCAAATCGACCATCTACTTCGAAGAGACATGAATGAATGTACTAAGAGTTTACCAACTAACAAATATTTGACCAAACATTTCTTTCTAAAGCAATTAGTCTTACGCCATCGATCATTGCAATCAGATTGAGCCTTATCTATGAGATAATGCGAAGTTTCACTCGAATCGTAAAAGTAAAATAAAGTAAATTGATATTTGTGTAAAATATAATTCCTTTGAAATAACATTGGACTGTTTGCTATTTCATTCAGGATCACTGTATGTTTCGTGAACTGGTTTGTGTACTATTATGGACATCTCTCGACAGAATACCAAACAAAGACTTCACCGTATTGCCGAATATCTGTCTTACTTAACCCATATAAATGATTTATTCAGCCGAGTATTGAAGCAAGTGGGAAACAAAGACAATATATGAAAAAACGTGATTGAGAGTATTCGACAATTTTGTCTTTGAGGAGCAATGACTGACGATTCATTTCGGAATTAGAGAAGGTTTTATCACTTTTACCTGATTCTCAAATTATGGACTTTGCTGAATAGATAATAAAAACAAGACTTCAACTAACTGTGTTATCATCACCAATCTATATCGGTTGAGTTCGCGATCACTCGAACACCGTTATTTATACGTTGTATTTTGCGTGGTTTCAAACTGCGTTAGAAAATGGCATGATCACAGAACAAATATTGCAATTTTTAATTCTGATTCCATAATCTCTTTCACCATGTTCAATTGCATACAAAGTACTATTGACTCACATGTTTACATGATGTACAGCTTGTGATACATATGGAAACACTTTATGTTACTTCCTGAATGTGTCAGTTCCGATCCAATTCGTCGAACAATCAACTAACTGAAAATCAACGAAGCACTACTGCATTATCGTTTGAGCGTTCTCATTTTGATTTTGCTTGTCTCTACCACACTACATCACGTATTACAAATTTAAATCGAATGAATAATTACAATCTTACAGCTTCGTAGCTCATCATTACCATATCTATCATCACTTCATATAACAATTATTTGTATTGTATTAGCTTTATTCTTTGTACAACAATGAAATATGAAGACAAAGTGTAAGGAATTAGAATTTGATCGTTGTTTCACCGTGTCACACTTATTTATTTATGATAAGATTCTACCATTTTTTTCTGTTATCATTATCCTCCATTGTTTATCAAGTCTATATGCTCTGTGGATACGATTGAAGATGAAACAAAGTCATTATACATAATCCTGAAGGAGAATGGATATCCCGAGAAATGTATGAATAAAAAACATAGCCAATAAAAGACAGCATAGAGAATGCATAACTGTAAATAAAAAGCCTCTGTATACACGCTTACAATTTAGAGGCGATGCATCGAGTGAAATGTTAAAACTCAAGTTAAGCTGATCAATTCAAAGGACCTTTAATGCAGATAAATTACAGATAATATTTTTCACCGGATCAATAGTCACTCTGAGGTTGAAAGATAAATTAACTAGACCAGCCACCTGCTTCTTTATCTATTAATTCAACTGCTCCTGTGGAGCAAGTTATATTGGCAGATGTTGTAGGAATCTGCACATTCGAGTTCGTGAGCACCTTCCGTGTGGTTAAGCAAATGTGTCGTCAAAACTGTTATTATCTAAATCAAGTAGGATATACTGCCAACCTGGAGCAATCTTTTGCAATAATCTATCGTGTAAACAGCAGTCTACCTCATTCTGTCAGACTGCGAATACTACAGACGACTGAAACAATTGCTAATCGGATCAAAAAGCCAGAGCTTTGCATCCAAAAGAAATATACTCAGCCACTCAAACTTTGGGGCCGACTAGTTAATAATCAATCTTGTAACATAGTGACGTAATTCGATTAATGTTCATTTTATGTTCCGAACTTTCTATTATTATTATCTTTACCAATGTCATTATCATCTATATCATTGTTATTATCATTATCTTTACACTTGATAACCCCTTTTTGATGAATTTATTCAATATCCACCCCTAAATCGACTATATCTGTCCTAATTCATATTATTCTAAATATGACGTGATTTCTGATCTTTATTCCATTAGTTTCTCTCTCACACCTCATGTTGACCATATTTATTCTGATCATGATTTATCTCACAATTTCATTTCACTTATAAACTGATTCAAGTTAACACTTTACATAAAACAGCCCCAACATTAACGATCTGAATTGATTTGACTGGATATAACAAACAACAATTCCTGATTCACATATTACAATCTCCAAATGATGTACACTCTGCCTTAAATCTGGCCAATTTTATGGATGACTAATTTGAATATGAGATAAATGCAGATATACCTGATGAGAAATTCATTGAAAAGAATATTCTTCGTTCATACAATTATGTTTTCAATAAAATGAGAAATTTCCAGTGATTAAAATCTTGTGAACATACAATTCAGCCTAAGTTATCATAAGACAAAAAAATTCGATCGTCCAAATCCTCAACCAATAGTTTTCTGAACAAGAATAATATTGATCATGCAAGTTAGTTCATGTATAGAAGACAAAAATGGGATGGTCAGCGGAGTAACACCATTGAATCATTTGGTAGAAAGAAACGTTTAGTTTACTTCTTCTATTATTAAAAGATGATAATACTAATGATGTTGATAGCAATAGCAGTAATAATAAGTGAAGCGATGTATGCACAAGTGAAACATTCCTTTTACTTTTAACACTGCTCACAGTATAGCAACTGTCCTACAACAGATTTCGATTATGGCTAATTTTGAAAAAATCCTTCCATTAAATTATTTAACAGACAATGTTATTTGAATGGCAACAATTCGTCTGTCTCTTTGTACTGTCATCATCACTGAAACACATGACACACTCTGGCTAAAATGTTTATCGCTTAACATTCGCTCGATGATTCATTCTCTTCTTCATGTATATATGAACTCAAATTATATTATCAGACTTTGCTTTGCCTCGTTGTGCCATTATGTGATTTCACTATAAATTTGCCTCTGTATTTGCTAGCACACACACATTCACCTCTCCGCCTCAAATTTGCTGGACGTGCTCATAGATTTATGATCTGCGCCAACCGTTACTAATCTGTAGTTGCCGCTTCTCATTACCTTGTGATTTCAAAGATCGTTGAGGTTTGTATGATCACCATTATCAAAGTGATTGATCAACGACGCTGTCAAACTTCGACAGGAATAATCTTTTCATGTGACTTCGTAGACAAGATAAAGTAAACCATGATGAACAGGGATTCCAGACTCACCGTTCTTACAAACATATTGACATTGATCTCTCACATTCAGACTGGACGAACTGATGATGTAATTGAGCACCAATTCGCACATAGTGACGAAAGAAATAGTTTATGTACAAAACATAAGATTAGATTTGACAAACTTAAAACTGCTTCACTAATCTACATAACACATAACCCTCAGTTCAGTCGCTCCCATGTGCATCGACCAGTTCACTTATTTCTCTGGGCGAAGGCTCGTAGGTTATAAGCATCATCAGAGAACTGAATACACACTGGTGTGCCCATAATGAGAAAAAGATATCTACGCGTCATTTATTTGTATGTTTGAATGTGATCTGAACACTCGAATAAGTCACATGTTGATTTCAAAGACGTTTATAGAATCCTCATCTCAAAGTCATAGATATATCAGCATATGTATACATTCAGGCTATAAATGATAAATGTTGACAATAGAGAAATATGTTTCTTCCTTGCGTTCAACATTCACTTAGCTTGAAGTATATCATTCGGAAATATTTCGCATGGGAAATTTGGTGTTTAACAAAGATAACGAATCAAAATTAATTCTCATATGATCTTGTTACTTAGTTGCCATTAATAACAATATCATTTCATGCAAACAATTCAATGCTTTGCAAAGTTAAGACAAAACTGTTTCTGTTAGTTTTCAATTGGATTGTGTTTATGCTTTTGTTATGGTTGTTGGAGTTTCTTCGCTTACACGAATCGGACGGTAATTTGTCTTAGACGAATTTCTACACTAAATTCACTCCAATGACAATATCATCTCATTCAAATCATTCAATTCTTTCCAAAGTTAAGACGAAACTGTTTCCGCTAGCCTTCAATTGGCTATAACTTGTGACCGCAGATCACAGAGCAGTGACTTATCGATCTGATCAGAGACGCGTAAACACGTGCGATCAGTCTAGAGTTCTGATTGGCCCTGCTTTCTGCCTAGCCCAGCCAGATAAGTCCAGAACACAAGTCTCAGCCTCTGCGATATGAATCACGATATTTCAAACATACTGAGTTTATATACCAATCAAACCGACCGCAATCTACCAATAAAATATGAAACAACATTTGTACAAGAATTAGCCAGATGTGACTGTGAATGAGAGAAGTAGTAATCAATACACTGCGTATAACTTAAGTATGGCAAAACGAATAATAATGGTTCATCAGTCAAAATAAAGCCTGTAATACGACGGAAATACATATGAATAGTTTAGTTATTTAACCATCATACGACAAAAACATACGCATAGTATTGGTCCACAAATGGATCCCAAAGTTACATTCATTATGTTTCTCAGGACCTAACGTTCATGATATTTAACGTTATCTCCAAAATGCACACTATGTGAAGAAGTTTGAAGCGGTACACCGCTTTAAAGAATTTTCAGTGATCTTACAAAGCGATACTCTTGTTCCACACCCCATACAAAGAGTTGAATGTGAAAATTCAAAGTAGAGTTGACGTGATGGAGGAAATAAGAAATAAAACGGAAATAATATAGAAGATCGTTTACTGAAGTGTAAGTCTGTGAAAGTCTTTGGAGATAACGTTAAATATCATGAACGTCAACTAAATCTCCTAGACTGTCTAAACTCAATTCACAATACTCAGATTGACGAGCAGATGACGTCTGACAGCAGTCTCTGGTCAAACGATGTATTTTGCAGACCACAAAAATTAAATCATCATGGCAAGCGTCGACGCATTTGAGTTCACTGATTGCGCTCTTCGTCCCTTCCTGATATATGGCTGGCAAAATACCTAAAGCAAATAGTAAGTAACTGTGTTTCAATATACCAAAAATGGTGGTCTATAGAACTTTATCTTCGGAAATCTAAAGATAAATATGTTTCAAGTCAGCTTCGCAACACACTTCTAAACAGTGCAGTTGAGCAAGACCAGCATCAGCGTCTACTCTGCAGTACGTTTTTCTCGTACAACTGGAATTCAATGTGCCACGCTGAACACTTATCAAGCAATAGCGTTTAACATATCCAGTCATCAACATTTTAGTAAAAGCATCGTAATCTTGCGTGAAGCTGTTAAAGCCCAATTTACACTGGGCCATTCTAAATTCTAAGCTTCGAATGGAATAATTGACCGTATACTGTTCATGTCAAGTAAAATCACGAAGTAAATTATTATCAATCCAGAAAACATCAAGTTAAGACTAGTTTGTAGCTCAGCACTTACTGAGCATTGAATGACCAAGTAACTAAGAATGGAAGTGCTTAATTATCTGTTGATAACGTGTTCCGACAAATACCTTTAAAACAACAACCGTCGTTAGTTCCAAGCGATAATTTTCAGTGGTGAAACTTCATCGAAATTGGCATTTGCAACGGACTGATTGTTGACTGTATTTGCCACAAAATCACGCAAAATCAATACTAATGAAATAAAAATAACATGTTTTAGAACCCTTGTGGCAATGCGTACACAGCCACTGCCAGGGGACGCTCATCCACTGCCTTATCGCGACGAAGGTGATATTGACGAAGTCAAAAGGACGAAAAGCTAAGTCCGGAGTTGTAACCTGCTTGATGGCCAAGAGGATTCCATATAGAGATGTTGGATGACTGTGATTCCAAACCGATGGTACACATAGGTTTCAGTAACCTGAAGGAAGTCATGGTCGATTAACTATTCGTAAGTCACCGACTACCTGAAATTAGATCTCTCGTCGCCGCCACGCTGCTATTGCTCAACTTCCATAAAACAATTATCTCATCCAATGAAATAAACACTTACATTTAGGTTTTCTTATGAAATACAAAATTAAAAATACGTGGTCAGAATAAGAAACAAACGTTTCTCCGGTCCATGGATTAATTTTCTTTCTCTTATGCAACCATTTCGAAACAACACAATCAATGCTTACAACAAGTAAAGAGATGACCAGAGGAATCACAATATATAAGTACTGAAGAGATGTGTTCTGTCTTTCGGCTTCGATCACATCTGTATTCATATTCTGAAGCAAAACACAAAGTAACATTTATTACTAAGTATCAAATATTTAACGATCATTGATCAGTTACTTCAGAAGTTTCGTTGACTTTTTCTATAACCTGAATTTTGGTGATACCACAAGTTGTTTCATTGAGTTTGGTGAGTGTTTCTGTACTCATAGGTTAACATCCGTGCTGTTCTGAATAAACAAGCCAGTAGCAATCATTACTAAACTTCGAACATTATTTACCTTATTCACTAATCATTATACAATATTGACAATTACCATGGTAGAAGAGACTTCAATAAGTAGTTACACAATTTACATTCGTACAACCACTTTGAATATCTACTACCGATTTCAAATAACTGTGATAAACAAACACTACCCAACAAATCATTGGCATCTTGTTTGTGTGATGAAATTTGTGTTCCGGATGTCACACTCAATCACACTCCGAATATGAATCAATAAACTTATAATAGACGGCTTTATTGGAGCAAATCATCCAGGTTACATATTTATAAACAGAGAATCAGAAGGACATGTTCTGGACTTCAGCATTGGCAATCTACAAGCTGTCACTAATTATTCCAACATTGTTCGAAATTCTCAACAGATGACGTTTGTTCACTCAAACTGGATTTATCAGAATTTTGTAATAATCCACAGAGGTATTTGTGTAAGGTTCATTTTGAAGTTTGTTTGTGTGAAAATCCTTCCATAAATAAACTTGTAATTTGTTCCCGTCAATTGTTTCCACTGTACATTTTGTTGATCTTTTTGATTCCATTTTTGTGGTAATGGATCCAAACAAAATGGTGGTCCCGCTTTAACGAAGCAAGTGACTTTTGATGTCCTTGTGTGTGATGTGTCAGACTCAAATAGGCGTAACTATCATGATAGTGACTCTAGTTGTAATTCGATGGTAGGCGACGTAAGAAATCTTAGTTTAGATGAGGAGCATGGGCTTGAGATGTCAGGGAAGAGCGTTATGCTTAAAGTGCCTGTTGTGGGTGTACAACTACCAAAGATGGAGATGAGTTGTTTTGATGAACAGTCAAAAGGATTGTACAATTATCGTTTACCTGATTATGAGTGCTGCTCTTACGATAGACGTAATCCTAAAGCCTAATCTAGGATAACTTTCGTGAGAATCTAATCATTATTATCATTATTATTATTAATAATGGCTTTATTCAATATTATATTTTGTTAAAATATAGAATTCTCAGCACAGGACTTCTACCCTGACTCATCGTATTGTATCAGTCGTCAACGCATTTAGGCTTTAGGTCGAACAATTTATTTAATATGGATAACAATTATTTTGCATAAGTATTACCAAGCCTGCGATTCCGAGCCATGCTATTCGAACAATCAATTCATTCCACTGATTGTTTCCGCCTTCTCCATTGTTAGGATTTTCTCTTCGTTAAATTTTGAGCATCCGTTTTCTCAATTGTCTCATGTTCAGCTTCGGCTATTGTGTGGTTATGGTCCAATTATACCACGGGTTACTGAAAGTTTGTAAGGCAGTTTGAGACCTGCGTAGGATCAAGGGTCATGTATGATAGCCAACCTTCGCTTTATTTGATCCTCTATTGTAAGAGTAAGGCAAATGCAGCTGTTGAGGAATGTGTCATGATCGATGCCTCTCCTTGTTATAAGAAGATCAGGGAAATTCTGAAATGGTTGTTCTGATAGTCACATATAATCACTCGAGAAACTTTAGAAGACTTATTCAATACTGTAAATTTTGATTATAATGACGCGTGGCAGTTATCAAAACTTGCCATAAGAGTAGAAAACTGTGCTATGGCTATGAAACGGATGAATTGTACTGCTGATCTAAATTCTTTAGTTAGTTTATAGAGAATAGTGAGGCTTTCGCCCCAACCTATTCGAGCGTGGTGGTTGGAATCGATGGATAGATTTGGGTGAACATGATAGAAAGCTGACGTTTGTCGAGATTTCTAAGTTTAAAACACCTCGTGTGAGAGTAGCTAGTAGTAGATTTGGACGGTTGACAAATCGTCCAAAAAGAGACCTAACGTAAATACGAATTTTCACTTGCAATCTGGATAGTGGAATGGTTCGACCGTGAAAGCTAAATGCAGTATGTGTTTTGATGACCACGCTGTTTAAAAATGCGCACAATTTTCAGCGCTCACAGTTTAATATCGATGCTCTCGCGCAAAGAACAAAGGTATCTGTCTTATCTGTCTTTGGCAAGTCACAAAGTTAATGAATCTATAATGGCAATGCGTTGTGACGTTGGCAAGTGTGAGATGAAACATCACTCTCTATCGCACAATGACTTGACAGCCAGCAGCGCAAATAATATGACTGGTACGGCCGAATTCTTCTCAGTTTACTAAATCACCAAGCACTCACGTGCGTTTAGGAATGATTCACATACGGTTGAGATCGGGAAACGCTAAAATTGTGTGTGATGCTATTTCGGATGACGGTTTCGATGTAACATTGATGAGGTCAGACTGTTTGAGGTCGTTTGGGCTGAAAGAAGACCAAGCGTCTGTGGTAGTTCAGACTGTAGATGATAACAGAACAACGTAGGTCACGAATGGGCCTTTTGAGGTATGTTCTTTAGATCGGTCTGAACACGTCATGATTGAAGGAGCTCTGATGAAGGCAAGTATACCAGGGCATAGAGCGACGAAGTCGACAATGAACTATTCAGATAAGTGGCTGCGTTTACGTGATTCAGCACTAGATAGTCTAGACACTGAAGAAGTTCTAACGCTGATCGGTTGCGACGCTTCGTAAGCACATTGTACGTCAGACCAGTGGTTGTGTGGAAGGAAACACACGTATGCTCTGAAAACGTTGATGAGGTGGATTGCTTTTGGTCCTGCATCATACCTGGGATCTAGGCAAAATGTTGCTAATCATACTAGTAAAGTAAAGACGTAAGGACACCTATTACGTAAGCTTTATGATAAGGAGTTTGCTGATGTCCATGTAAGTGATAAATCAGTATCAGTAGAAGGCAAAGCGGCCATAGAGATTACGAGAGGGGTCATGCACATCGAAAATGGTCATTTTATATTTCCGGTACCATGGAAAGGAATCCAAACATGAAATTGGGGAACTGTGAAGCAGCAAACAATAGGTTATAGAGTTTGAAGTGAAGGTTGTTTGGGGACGACAGTCTGCTCATCAGGTGTACTAAGCTTATTGAAAGCAATTTTACTAAAGTCTATTCGGATAAGGATCCGTTTGTACATTTGCAGCCAAAGAATAGCGCCCGACGATATTAACCTCATGTTGTAACGTTTAATTAGAAAAAGCCAGAGATACAAAGAGTGGACCTTGAATGTGCCAATACGTTTACAGGAGTTTTTATAAATGATATGATTTATCAAGGACCTGACACCACGACTGTGCTAGTGAGTATATTATTGCGTTTCCGCAAGTAGGCAGTTGCAATCTATGCAGATGTTGAGGAAATATTCACGCAAGTGTGGGCAATTCAGTTTGATCAAGGAGCTTTAACATCTCTGTTGTGGCAAGGGTACCATACGAATTTGAAATGATCTCTCAGCCAATCCGTGACACGTCATCTCCATTTTGTGCAAACCTTGAGATCAATAAGACAGCTTAAACATTTTTCTGATAGTTATGACTGTTATGTCATAGGTGCTAGGTAAATTCTTGTGAAGGAGTCTAGCCAATTTTCATTAGTCATTGGGAAAAAGATGTGGATGTGTACTCACTTGTTTGCAAACACGAGCAGTACATTTTGGAATGACGTAGAGATTGAACTCTGATTCAGTCACGAGGCTGATGCCCATTTTGACAGTCGGAGTAATCATCTATTTAAGTACATCGAATGCGAATACAATATGAAAGGCCGGGAGAGTCTTCCAAATCGCTGCAGATCTATAGGGATACAATATGGAGGTTTTTGGGATCAGTGGAACACATTGAACGCAAGTTGGATAACAACGACTAGCTTCGGTGGAGCTTCGGTTATACTCTGGCCCCACCTACACAAGGAGTTGAATTGATGCTATTCAAACAGGCAGAAAATGTACTTATAGGATGGGAATCTCATGGAACAAGGTTCATCAAAGCTTCCTCCAAAACAAAGAAAGAGGGCATTTCAATGAACGTCATCCAATGCTATGTGCCTACAATCCCTGTTGATACACTGGATAAGAATATCTGTTACTGAAAACAACTGTCCATCGACCGAAACCAAAGTCAGAACTTCAATACAAATGTCAAAACAGTTCTACTTTATGGTGCAGACACCTGGTGAACTGCGAAAGCCATCATCCAGAACATACAAGCGCTTACTAACAGCTGTCTATGCAAAATACTTGGGATCCGCTGGCCAGACACTATCAGCAACAACCTACCATGGGAAATAGCACTTCTTTAAAACACGTAGACAGTTATTCTCATTCTAAACCCTAATTTGTATTTTACAATACGGTTTCACGTTGGATTTCTAAATTAACCACACATCGGTAGTTACTACGTTTTTAGTCATTGAAGACAATCGGCGTTTAGATCCACTGATTAATGTTTTAACGGAAAGTTATCAGACAAAAGGTAAGTGAATTACAAAACATGTAACAATAGCTCAATGATATAATAGTGATCAAGGAGTTAAGTGACTATTTCATTCACTGCAAATTTGTCATCTTGAGGCATAATGCATGGATCAATTAATTTTCAATTTCACTTATATTTCAAAACAGCACGTTTGAATTGAATGAAATTGATTCGAATGTCAAGTATGGACGATAACGTGTGGCTTGAAAAATTGATGAATTTCAATAAGTGTTTGCATTCAGATATGTGCGAATGGTGCTGTCACTGGGTGAAGGAAAGTGCACTACATCGAATAGTTCTACAGCTTTTTTTCATAAAGTCAGTTTTATGATTGAGATCAGTGCAAGAATGTCAGTTGTTCTCAGACTAAATATCAAATTTCAACTTTGTTAATTCGGTGGAACAACAAAACAAGTGTGACATTGTTTCTCCAATCATCAACGACAATTTTCTTGAACACATCTGTACAATGTAAGATCAATTCTAAAACTCGCTATGATAAATTGTAATTCGGAGACCTCACTTGTCCATAACCTCGATTTATCGGAAGTAAGGCAATCATTTTCAAGGTGATCGCAATTACATGGAGTCTTTTCGCAATTTCAATGCTTCGGGAAAATTCGAAACCTCATGTATCAAAAGAAAAAGCGGACGTTTACTAGTCAATGCACGGTCAACTAACTGACATACAGTATTTTTCGAGACTAATATCATCTCATCAGTCGTTTTGTATCTATGTGCTCAGGTAGATTCCATCAATGAGAAGACTTTAATATTAGTTCCAAACAGGGCCCTCAGTCCATTCTATCACTCAACAATGAACTGATGCGTAATTATTAATGGTCACTCGTGACGAATGCTTTAATATAATTTAATAACTGACCACAGTTACACATGGATTTTTCAATTCGATAAAACAAAAGTGTTGTTTTCACGTGTGAAGAAAGTCGACGCTGATAAAATATTGTTTAACATACCCCTGATGGCTTCATGACCCACTAATATTCCACTTTTAGTCCATTCTACACAATGCATATACATTCATAAGAGACTGATCAATCGCAGTCCGAAACACCAGTAGGATGATTCAAACAACCATTCAGAAATGGCAATATTCTTCACTATTTAAAGACTCACTAATACATTCCAACTGATCAACATCTACCGCGTGACCACAAATGGAGTGTATTTTCTCGCATGCAAACATAAATTACTGTATCCCACCTAATCACATGGACTCAGTGTTTGTCTGAAAATTCAGATTCGTCATTCGCCAAAATGTGATTATTAGATTGAAGCAAGCCAGTTCTGTTGTGTGCTATCTTTTCTTTGGCTTTTCGAAACTTGAATCTTTTATGACATATAGTGAAGCGATGACCTTTAGACATACGGAACCTAATAAAATGTCAACCTCCACACAACAAACATGGAGATGACGTCTTATGGCTGACATGATAATTATTTTGCATGTCAGAACATTGTACGTGTGTTCTCTTGACTGCGTGGACTTATTGAAACCAGACACCATTCTTTATGTGCTTTATCTGTATCAAGTGGCATCAGTATTCTTATTATAATCTATGTTACATCTTCTACATATGTTAACTTCATCAGTTCACTGCTTTCTCTAGTTGACTTTGCTTATGCTGGTCAGTTGTGTTGACATTTTGAACGAAGTTCATGTGTGACCGTTCTTTTCAAAGATCACTATCAGACTCTTTTTTACTTTTTTGCTGTTTTGATTCATACAGCATGAATACTGGCCATCCAAATACTCGTTGCGAATATAAATTCTTACTTCCAACCTCAGTGGCCTACTGGCTAACAACGGTGAGTTATGTAGAAAAGGTGAACACGTAAGAATATGATCTCCGCTAACCGTGTCGTACCAGTTTGCTTGAACTAACTCATCCACCAGATTCTGCAATTTCAACTAAACTTTTTTGAGTGACACATATAATCTATGATGTGAATTTGAACGTAATTGACATTCTTTATCTATTCAGCATACACCATCCAGCCTAAGACTTTGTGAGAAAAGCACAGGTTGGTCACCTGTATCTCCGCTCTATAATTTTCTGAACAAGGCAGAGAATTAATAGTTCAAGGTAATTATATTATCGTGGTCAAGATAATATGAGAATCAATTTCGATTTTCCGAAATGAATTAGTTCGGACTTATTCACTACAAGCTAACTCAATGCTGAACGCAAAGAAAAGACATATATCTCTATACTTACCATTCATCATTCATAGCCTGAATATCTACATGTGCTGATATTTCTAAGAGTTTGAGATGTTGATTCTACAAACGTCTTTGAAATAAACATGTGGCTTATTCCAATGATCAAATGAAATTAAACATTCACGTGAATAATGCATAGTTATTTTCCCACTTCATGTAAAAGCAAATGTGTATTAAGATGTCTTCTTTTCGTTGAAGTTGACGGTGCTGACCGTCCATTTTTGTCGTCTATACATAAACTACCTTGCATGATCAATATTATTCCTTGTTCAGAAAGTCAATGAGGGAGGATATGGGTGATTTACCTACGCTTATCTCATGAAGTCTCACGCTGGGTGGTATGCACAGACTAGATAAATAATATCAATCAGGTCGAACTTCACGTCACAAATTATAAATGTGATACCCCAACAATATTTTTCGAAAATACAAAATCTGATGAGTGAAATAGTTCAAACATTTTCACGTTTGGTTATAAAACAAAGTGTTGGGACACGGTGATACAGAGATCGCATTCTAATCCCCTCAGTTTGTGTGCATAACTCATTGTTCAAAGCGAATAGGACAATGTGGTTAAGAGTAAGAATGTCTGTTTCAAAAGAGTATTCAGAGACCCAGTACTCATGCTATATGAACGAGAATAATCACAACCAAACATCAATCTCAAAGAACGCAGTTCTACCAAAATACAAAAATGGATCAGTGACTTAGTTCCTTCCATTGATAGAAAATTAAGTGGCGATACTCTAATTTATGGACGAACTTCAAACGATTATTAAGTGACCTTCCGAAATATTAGCTAATCAACAAACAGTCAGCATAGAGTAAAAATATATATAAAACCAAAAATAAAGTGGATACACTTATTGCACGAAAACAATCGAACCAAAATAATCGAGAAACATTCAATCAGCATATATAAATAAAGACTTCGGAAAATAGTGTCGAAACCCGTTGCCTCTTAGTTAAATTGTCTGCTAGAAAAACGTGATAACTAATCAATTAGTGAGCTGGTTTACCTGATTTCAGTCTGAAAGTAAATATTTCCTTGTATTTGTGTCGGTTTGTGTGTTGATGAACATCTACAAAACTAGTACAAAGTGATGTGTAAAACTGTTGTTCAGGTTCAAGTACAGCTAATCACCAGTATGCTGTGGTTTATTGTTGAAAATACTATTTTATTGTTCGTCATTATTCATACGAATAATCTTGCACATAATGATCAAGTCCCAATTACTAAGTATTTATGGAGTCATTACATTCTACATTCAATTGTTTCTTCTGATGTAAAGTTATGATTGAATGAATGGATATAACATTACATTTGCACTGTTTGTTCGTTCATTTGTGAAAGATTAGTTTTAAGCACTAGCAAAAAGGAACCATCTACATTTTCGGAAAATTCAACTTTGATCTACGTCGCAGTGGAGCAACGTCGAGAGATGCAGTCCCATGGTAGCCAGTTACCAATGATTGACTGATACTGAATCCCATATGTACCACTGACTTTGAATCAGGGTTTTATCATAAACAAAACTTATCACTAAGCAGAAATTATAAGTAAACACTTTTGTGATTATCTTATTTTTCAAGTACCTGTAATGGCAGTGAATAACAAATTAACCTTTGAAATCAAGATTTTCTTTGACATTACTATTTTATTTAAAATCTTATTTTATATCAGAAATTTGATCAACATTCTGAGGTGATCTGTGATGATTTTACAAAATCTTGGTTTGAAATTTTGTTGAGTCATAGTTCTATTGAAGTGTTACTTTTGATTGTAGGCGAAATCAAAGTGGGTGAAATAATAAATGTGATATTATCATACCATTGTAACCCAAAGTCCACTATTTCAGTTTAGTATATATAAAACAATGATTATATGATGATTGCTGTGTTCGTAGAAATACATTCACAAGAGTTCTTTAGTTATGCTTACGTCTGTGTTGTGTATCGCTTCATTGATAACCCTTCTCGATGCTCATATTTCAATAAAGAAAGAAAGATTTGAACCATTGTCAGATGACATCATCTCGTATATCAATCAACATGTAGGTTCTTTTTTGTAGTAATGTTGTAAATGGCGTGCATTGTAAAGTGATTTACGTTCTAACTGTGTATGATCGGTTGGATTAGAACAGATCTACTATTTTATGATGTAAGTAGCTTGTGTACGAAATGAGATTTGATTGAGGAGAATGTGCAATCACTCAGATGATTCCTCCTCTTTACAACTAGAATTCATCTATAAGTTATTTAAAATGACAGGTTACATTGTTTCGTACGCCATCGGCCTAAAACTGATTTCATTTCATATATCTAAGTTCAATACAACAACTGACAGTTGAAAAAGGAACAAATCTAAATCTTCATATTTGAATTCCATTTTTAGTTCAACATTGTCAGAATTGTTTCTCATTCATTTATGATTTCAACTTTTTCATCCCTCAGCCAAATGCTGAATGGAAAGCTGAGAAAAGCAATCGTTTCCACTCACTGGATGACGCACGCATTCTGATGGGTGCAAGAAGAGAGGAACCAGAATTAAGAAAGAAGAGACGTCCCACAGTTGACCACAATGATTGGAATGTAGAAATTCCATCAAGTTTCGATTCAAGGAAGAAATGGCCTCGTTGTAAAAGTATAGCGACCATCCATGATCAATCACGATGTAGATCATCTTGGGTGAGTTATAATGATTGTATCGTTTGAAAAATGTGTAAAATGTTGGCATGACTATGAATATTTCTACACATCAGTGAGTTTGTAGAAGATCTCACCGAACGTCAGACAGTATCAGAGTCATATTATCTAGAGAAATTGTTTCTTTGAAAGCTGTATGACAGCACATCTGTGAACATATGTCAGGTGTCTAAAGTAATTACCGAAACAGGTCATGATAAAATCAAGAGGCTTCCAAATATTGACCACTCATTCCACGTAAATACGCTACAAAACTTAAAAAGTCTTGATGTTGTCATCGCTTTTTTGCAGGCTTTCGCAGCTGTCGATGCCATGAGTGATCGAACCTGTATACAGTCACGTGGCAGACAACCTGTGGAACTAAGTGCTGTGGATCTAGTGAGCTGTTGCGAAGGTTGTGGATTTGGTTGTGATGGTGGATTTATTGGTGCTGCTTGGGATTATTGGATAGGGGAAGGTATTGTTACCGGAAGTTCGAAAGAGAATCACACAGGCTGTCAACCATATCCATTCCCGAAATGTGAGCATCATGCCAAAGGGAAGTATCCTGCATGTGTCAAAAAGCTCTACAAGACTCCTCGATGTGAAAAGACTTGTCAGAAAAGTTACAAAATCCCATACGCCCAAGACAAGCATCGAGGTAAGTAATGTGAAAACGTTGACTTGTCACTCATATAGATCGATTTCAATTTATTATCAAATAGTTCCTTACAAGTGATGCTTCTACATGTCTAATAATCATTTTTGATATTACATTTGAAAGCTCTCTATTAAATGATAACAGCTTAATTTTCATCATCGTTTTATTCATCTGTTAGGTAAATTGTCCTACAATGTTGCTGATAATGAATTGTCTATTCAAAAGGAAATCATGAAGTATGGACCAGTAGAAGCAAGCTTCATCGTTTATGAAGATTTTCTAAATTACAAATCTGGGATCTATAAACATATTACTGGGGAACCAGTTGGTGGACATGCCATACGTATAATTGGATGGGGTGTGGAAAAAGACACTCCTTATTGGTTGATCGCGAATTCGTGGAATGAAGATTGGGGTGAAAATGGATATTTCAGAATGCTACGTGGTCATGATGAATGTGGCATCGAATCCGAGGTAACAGCTGGTCGGATTAACTAGTAACAAAATCTTTAAACATTATCATAATATGTTACTTAGAGTTGATTAAGTCATCACAAATGTATACTGAATGCTTCTGAGAAAGGTTCCACATTCATATTATCTTTTCATTCATTTAATATTATAAATAAACGGTTGCGAACTCTCACTAAACTCTTCACTGAATAAATGTCTTCGCTAGGCGGATTCTCGTTACAAGACGTTTATCCAGATTAGCAGAGCGACTAAAAGCTGAATTATTTTAGACGAACTACTAAACCGTTGTCTATGTGCATTCATTGAACGAGTCCTTGTTCATTCCACTTACATGTTTATTGAATTCAACTCATACATTTAATGTCACAAGTTTTAATCAAATTTAGAAAACACCAACTTCATGTATCGAATCTATTTTCAACCTGTAAAGTGGTACGTGTTCTCACTAGGTAAATGAAATTATTCATTTCCATCTACAAAAATTCCCCATACATTAATTTAGACTTGTAAGTAGCATAAGATTAGTAATGATGAAGTGTTGAGAAATTGTGTAAATAGAAGTACAACTGTACTGAACGATAACACCAGTAGGGACTGCTGAATGTAATTGAATACAAAATCACAGAATCACTTAGTAAAATCTGAGAACCGTGAAGTATATAGTTCATTTGCGAAATATCAATCCAATTGTCTCAAACTTCATTGTTCCTTCGTTTCCCACCAAGATTTATTGATTGTCTGCTAAGTTAAACAGATTGAGTGGACACAGTATGCAACTGCTCTTTGCAGATAAGAAATATGTCATCCATTATTGCATAATAATGTGTACTTCAATCAATTGCATGCTTAAGCTTTATCTTACTCAGGTTCCTCATAAATATATCAGTCGGAATCGGGTCCACGACCCTACACATGGAGACTCTATCAACTTGACCGTATAGTACATTGTTGAACCGAGTGTTTAATTTTGGTACCCAAGAATGGCAGCTGCTCAGAATTATTAATTGGGAAATGAAGAGTACAGAATATTGACATACGATTCCGGTTGTTTATTCCATAATGATCATTATAAAGAGAGTAGTGACGTCGAAAGATACCATGAGTATATCAGGAAAATTTAAGCTGTCAAGCCTTTGTGAAAATTCAAAACTAGCCTTTAGAGTGTAGGTAACTAACTGCTTGCGGACTGGTCCTAAACACCAGCAGATCATTTTGTGTAAAACTGATCTAATCGTAGATAATAATTACTTCACTAGGATGTTCGGTTAGCTAACTACTTGTAGACTGGTCCTTAAAACCATGTGAACCAGCAGATGACTTTATGTAAAAGTGATCGAATCATAGATGATAATGACTCGACCAGGATGTTAGGTTTCTATATTGTTATTATTATTCTGTCAGTGTGTCTTCTTATGAGGTCTTATTCAAACCACTTCTTACTTTATGTACTTCAGAACAATCTCTTCATCACCGATCTTTTCCTGTCACACAATTCTCAAAACTTAAGTAAACCGTCAAAATCCTGTCTAGTTATTACGTAACCCATCTGAATATATTCTAATCCTAAACAATTACCAACTCATAACTATCTCGTCAGATGGTTTGAATCTTACGTGAACTCTTTACTTTTTCTCTAATTACCACACTATTTATCTTATATATTTCCAAACATCGCTCAATTACTCCTTTACCCACCTGCCTGTTTTTAATTCTATCTTCAAATGACCTCATAAATGTTCTTGCATAGATATAATAATTATTATTTATTTTCAAGAAACAGTTTGTTACATGAGGCATGCCAGTTTACAAGCAAGATCAAATTGTTACAACTGATACAATATCCACTGTAATAAATATTGGCTAGCCAATATTCATGAAGGAATGTTTAAGGTATGATTGCTCAGTGTAATTTTCTTTTATTAAGGTATTTGTTAAGCAGGAGCACTTTAATAGGCTAAAGAAAATAATTGTAAATAAGGTATGAGTGGAAATACAACTGACAAATTGAGACGATTCAGAAAGGAGATGAATGTATGAGATTATGGGTGGTCATAAAATATAGTTCTATAAACAGTATTTTAATATACAACTGACTATCTTCTTATTTTATCGAAGCTGTTGGAGCCCTATTCATTTCTCTGTATTATTATTATTGTTTTTTTAAAAATATAACATAGGGTCTTAAGTAGGCTTCGTCTATTAGCGAGTTGTCTAGTTTACTTGTAATAGGATTACTGAGTAGGAAGCGAAACCAATTCAACGTTCGTAACACGATTGAAAGAGGTATTTCGCATGATTAATCAGCATTAATATCTTAAGTTCGTGACATCCCACTAAACCATAAGGAGCTGTAATTTAACAAGATGTTCCGTCCCACAGACATGGGTGGATTGAAGTTATCTTCCCACCATCATGTTTGCTGGTCAGTAACGCCACTCTCCCTCCATTTGTGATGTTGGGCTCTCTCACGTTTGTGGTAAGTATGAATACTGCTTTAATCAAAGCCCATATCTGGAATTCAATGTCTCTACTAGATCCATGTTACAAGCAAATCAGACAGTTAAAAAGTTTGTTTTATGGGTTAGATGTCCACATAGCATATCACACTTCTATGAAGATGACTAATGGTTGAAAGAAGTAAGGACTAATAGCAAATCAAAGGACATGAGAATGTATAAAATTGTAGAAAAAAAGAAAAAGTTTTTAGGGTAAGTAAAATAAAACATTCAGAAAGTCACAAGACTTTGTGGCCAAATTTTGAGCTTTGTATGATCGGCCTTAGTAGGTCAGCATCCATAAGATTGGTGAGTTATCTGTCTACTTGCAATAGAAAAAAGGCATGACTTTTACGAAGAATAATGTACATTTAATCTGTAGAGAGATTTGGGAACTGAAATTGAGGGTTAGGAGCAAAAGGCCATGATTATTAAACAATGATTAATAGGAAAGGATAAGTCATATATTCTGTGATTTGGTTATATTCATATTAATAACAGTCGGGTTTGTTATATTCTTGTCCTGTCTAGATACTAGGCGGTCCGCAATAAAGTGCCTCATTGGTGGGCGGGAGTTCAAGGAAATGTCGAAGTTCTTTAGAGTCTAGAAATAGGGTTTTTGCTTTTTGAATCTGGTAAACATATCACAGTTACGGATAGGCATTGGCAGCCTGCTCCACAATAAACTATACCGTACTGTAAAAAACTTACAACGCCTGTGTTTTTGGTGTTTTACGGTAATTAGTGTATATGCATTGTTTCTATGTCTATAGGTTACATCCTAGCAGTTGGCGTGTGAAACGTCTTTGAACATCTTCGATTCTTATCTTGTCCGTGATGTTCATATAAGCGAAAACAAAACGGCAGTATTCAAGGGAGGGCCGAACACATTTTGTAGAGAGTAAGCTAAGCCTCTGTTGTGAAAAAACTCATTATGAAACCAATTAGCTGTCTAGATTTAGACATAATAGAGGAGACATGTTCTTCAAAGTTCAAGCTTCCTGTGTAATTAATTTCTAAATCGTGTACTGATTCGAGAGTTTGGAGTCTACTTTTATTTAAGTGAAGTTGCGGTTTATAGGGATGCTTTCCAAAGTGCATGATACCGCACTTGTTGAGGTTAAATGGTAATTCCCATTTTTCACTCCAGATAGGTTAATGAGGTCGTTTTGGATTTGAGATACACTTCCGCTTAGTGTCTCAGGCCTGTAGCTGTATACTGTTTTAAGATCATCAGCATATAAGTATGGTTTCCCAAATTCTATGGTGTTACATACATCGTTTATATACATAAGAAACAAAAGTGAACCTAATACGCTTCCCTGGATGACTCCACTGGTGATTTGTCTAGGGAACTGGAGACAGTCATTGTACTTTACCATCTGTTTACGCTCTGTTAAGAACGAAGCAAACCATGAGTACAGTGGGTTGTTTATTCCGATTACCTTTAGTTTGACGAGTAGCCTTTTGTGTGGGACCTTATGGACGGCTTTCCTAATATCTAAGAATAGGTGTGATACAAGAAATTCGTTGTCTCGTTTCAGAATCATATCATACAGGTAGTCTTCTACGCATGTATCGCATGATCTGGACCTAGGAAATCCATGCTGTGAGGTCGAGATGAGATTATTAGTTATTAGATATTGGACTTCAGCCGCCTTAACTACTTTTTCCATCACTCTGGATACCACTGAAGTTATTTTTGTAGGCCGGTAATTTTCAACGTTTGCTTCATGTCCTGTTTTTAATTTTGGGAATGATATGTGTAGTTTTCCAGGCAGTAGGGTAACACGCTGAAGAGAGTGATATCGCGAATAGTTTGAGAAGCGAAACACACATATCATCACTTCCACGTTTTAGCACGCTAGATGTAATGCCATCTGGTCCATCAGTGTAGGAGTGTTTCAATGTACTGATTGCCTTGGAGATATTATGTACACTGAATTCTACATAAGTAATTTCACAGGGAGTTACTGGGATTGGTTCTGAATCATTAAATGGTTTTTCGTTAGTTAATGAAAAACAAATATTTTCACTAAATAATTCTGTGATAAGTTTGGGATCTTCGTAAACTTGTTTGCCTTTAATGAATATATTAACACTCGATTTAGAACGTTTAAGTTTATTTTGGAGTAGTATGGTGAGTGCAGAGGAGTTATTACTAAGTTCAACTGCACGTTTTTCCTTTTCGACTACTTTCTGTGTATTTATTGCCTCTGTTTGGACAAGTATTTCTGTCATCGTTACTAAAGAGGAAAAGTCATTTAAGTTGTGGAATCGAGTACAATGTCTTTGAAAACGTCTTCTTGTACTGACCGGTATATAGAGATCTTTTGAGAACATAGGTCTACAGTATTCTAAAGGTGCGATGTTGATGATGACACTTTTGATGTTGTGATAAAATATATTGGTTAATGTGTCGGTATTGTTTGAGTTAAAGAAAGTTCTCCAATCAGTGCTTCTTAGGTAATTATGGAAGTTATTCCAATCAACCTTGCGATATTTTACGTCTACCGGTTGTGTATTTTATATTAAGGCTGCATATGGCAATGTTATGATCACTACCTGGAAAATTTTTTCCAATATACAAAGTATCGGGAATGAGGCTACTGGTAAAGACTAAGTCCAGGATGTTTTGATGTCTAGTGGCGCTATTGACATATTGAGTCCATTGTATAAGCTCTAGACACTTAATAAATGATTCATAACATTTCGGCGCTTTGACTGGGAGCCAAGAAACGTCAAGCATATTGAAGTCACCACAAGTACGTTTGCCTGTGAATGAGAGGGATGATGCTAGTGTGAATACCTCCGATAATACTGTTATTTCATCTATTGATGCGTTAGGTTGACGATAAACACAGCCGAGCAGTAAGGTAACGTAATTCGACTGATTTAATACAATCCACAGCGAAACCTTCAGTTTGTTTAGTTCAGGCATATTATATAGTAGTGAGTTTAGGCTAGAGTGAGAGTAAATACGGCATCCTCCGCCTCGTCCATTCATTCTGTCACTTCTATATAGGAAATAATTATCAAAAGATATATATCGGTCGGAAATATTGCTGTTTGTCCATGCTTCAGATATCATCATAAGTGACGGTTGATATATGGATACAAACAGGGCTGAATCCGTCTTTTTATTGCAGATCGATCTAGCGTTGATAAGACATATATTAGGCAAGTGGCCTACTAAGTGAAAATGGGTGAGGGTATCTCGGATAAAGTCGTCATAACCCTCGCGGGTGTGAGATGAGTTTGAAGTGAAGAATTGAGTGTTCTTCATTAGCTCGGTATTTTGATAGCTAGACTTAGTGGGGGATGCATCAAATGAGCTAGGGACGTTGGTTGGGGAGTTTACACAAGAGGAAAGGGTGGGAGTATTCTCTGATTGAAATTGTACGGAGAAAACAAATTTATGGTTTGCATGTGGTTTGAAATAACTTGGGCTATATGCTTCAACAGAGGTGTCACTAGGGGTCTTATTCCAATAAACATCTTGTACAGGCCTACTGTGAAGTGTATGGTTATTTGCAAAATAGTCTTGATTCTTAGACTCGCGATCTTTGTTATGGCTATTTTCGTTAGTGTATACGGGATCTGCTGCGCGTAACTGGAAAGAATTGCGACAGTTGTTATACATGAGTTGGTACTTAAGGGTGTGAAGTGAGAAACCTATTATTACCATTCTTATTAATGGTTTTAAGATTCAGTGGGTGATTTCGGTGGCCGGTTATCTGGTAGTTTTCGTTAGTCTGCGTGTAAGACGACTTGTTACGATGTGTGTCGTCACTTGACTCACATTTTAGTATGTGGAGTGGTGTCATGTTTATTGTTCGTGTGTTTTAAACTATTTGCTATTATGCAAACTATCTCTGGCTGATTAATAACTGTAACAGTCTCCTTCAATTCTACCGCTTCACGTCTTTATACACGACCTTGACAGGGCGTAAGGTCTGGAGCAACTTTTATATTCTTGTATGGAATAAGTGAGCTAATATTTTCGCTCAAATCAATAAACTGCTTAACATCGTTACAACAGCCAAACATAAACAGGAGTGGGCAATTCGATCTGTCTGACTTTTTTTTAAGAAGGATAACTTTGCAGTTAACGTTCGGCATACCGCATGCTCCAAGGCAAATATCCCTTAACTTAGATGGGTGTGCGCGGTCGGGGAGGTTATACACAACCGCATTGAATGAGGACATCAACCTTTTCGTCACTTCTTCAGTCAAAAAAGTCCAAAATGCACTCGGCTTTAGTGAGTTGCCCAAGATTTTTGTCTGTATCGAGGCCCCATATATGAGTGGGGGGTGCTAGTTGCTCAGGTTTGCCGTTAATTTCGGATAGAGAGTTTTGTAGCTGTCGGGTGTCATTACTATATCTATCAGTATTTTGGTGTGTATGAGGTGGACCATTAGACTCTTTAGTTTTTGAAATTTTAGATTAAGGCCTTGGTAGAACATACTGTCTTGTAGACTGTGCTGACGTTTCTATGCACGTAGGTATAGTGTCTTGTATGTCAACCAGTCTTACCGTTGGCATACTGCACGAAGAGACATAGGGGCTGTGAAATAAAGGGGTGAATGCTTTCGAAGGAAAGGAAGGAAGGAAAGGAAAACGCATCAGAATGTCGCCTTTTTCGCCTGTTCGAAGGAAATACTACGGATTTCCCCTAAATATCCGCCGAATTCTTTCTTTTTCGCATAAATATCCGTTTACTTTTCCCCGAAATATCCGCCGATTTGTCCACATCTCGCCCACATTTCCGCCGAATGGCCGACATCTAGCCTGAATATCCGCTGAATAGTCTACTTTTCAAATAAAGTTTTGCCGAACTGCCCATATTTCGCCTACATATATAAGCCTAATTTTTTACCTTTCGCAGAAATACACGCATAACTGCCTATTTCTGATCCATTGGCATAACCCTAAATGTCTTATATGTCTGCCTTCATTTCAAAAACAAACCACAGTGAAACTGCAAGCCACGAGGAAACTGGTATATTTTTAAATAATTTTGTTGTGAAGGAAAATCGTATCATTGTACAAAATTATAGCAGAAGCTTTAGCATCAATCGTTTAGCATAACCATGGTAATTGCCAATTCATTGTTGTTAGAAGAGATCTGCAAAAGATGAAACAGCTTATGCATTATTGACAAGGCATGTGCATTTAATCAAAAGTTCACTGAAACTCAAATGCATTCTCAACACTTCTTTAGTTTCACATGTAAGTAATAAAGTAAGCTCTTTTACAAAATAATGCTTATTAAAAATTAGGTAGAAAATCAAGAAAATTGCACGGACTATTGCCTTTAGCCACGTTCGTTCGGCTATTGAGAACTGAAATAGTCGTTCCGTGAATTCGAAAGTTGAAAAAACGAAGGAAGTCACAACGATATCTCAATGACTTGTCTTGGCACAGCCAAAACATTTGGGCTAAACTTACGGTTATATCCGTTAACACTGATGACTTTAACTATAGAGCCGTAAGGAAAGTTGTCACTTTCAATTAGTACATATATGTATATATATGCAGGCACACCTGCCCGTCTTTTACGCTTTATCACTTTGTCTCTGACATCGTGAAAGTAACCTTGAGTTGCCATGTCGTAGAGCTTCACAAGTTCTATTTCGTTGACAGATGATGATAAAAAGCGACTTGTTAATGCACCGGAAGTTTAAATACTAAATATGGGTTACTCAGTATGCAAAAGAAAAAGCGGCATTTTTGAAATGGTCGTTTCGGAGAAGTTCCAGGTAACGGGAAGTTGCTAGCAACCTCAGGTGTCAATAAGTACGACACAACACACCGCACTGAGGTTTTCTGGTCATCACCCGATAACAAGGTAACCACTGCTAATTGTAATAGCAACAAATTCGATCGAATATAAAAAGGGTTTTTTCTTATTTTTCGGGGTAACATGTACCAGATATACAGGGTAGGATGATGACCACAACATAATACACCTTACAAAAGAGCAAGTCGAAGAATACCTAAACCACGTGAAAAAATGTTACCGCTTTCAAAGTTCGTGGTTCGACTATCTATGTAGCTATTATTGACAATCTAAGTTATCGTAATATTTTTCCGTTATCAGTGTAAATTATTTCACATCATATCATACCTCGATATTACACTGTATACATATTAGTGTCGGTAAGCAGCCAATATTATTCATTATTATTATGTGAACACGTACATATTGGGAAAAAGGCGCTGAATACATGTGAGCCACACAATTAAGTTGATTTGTGCGTGGGCTGTGATACTGCCCAGGTGCCCAGACGGGAGCACATGATTTTCTTAGATGGCCACACTTGGAGTCTTCGACCTTAAGGTTTATTCATCAAGCAAGTGGAGCAACATTGCGAGATGCAGTTCCATAGTAACTAGTGACCAACGACTGATTCATGTACCATTCTCTCCTTCAGGACACTGAAGAAAACCCATGTGCACCACTGTTTCAGAATCAGAGTTTTCCAACTTCCTCAGGTGCACTATTTGTGCCCACCAACTTGGTTAAAGCGACGGACTTTCAATTTTCGTCTTCCTAATTTCGTAAACAACATCCCCATCACGAGAAGGCAGTGTGTAAGACTTCCTCAGCAGTGGTTTTATGGACGTGGAAACTTGAGAGCATTTCGAGAAGATGAGCTGATTCCCCCTAATCTCGGCCGTACCAGGTTACTTAGGGGCATTTAAGAGTTAAATAAGCATAGGAGTATGCAACCGTAAACTTGCTCATTAAAGTTTCTGAATTATTACTTGTTTACGGTGAACACTAGTATCTGTTCCATCATTATCGTGTTACGTTCTAATATTCATTTTACGAAACATTTTTATGTGATCAAGATTATCTCAAAATAAACGTATGTATTACTGAGTTATGAAATTCTATTAATTTCCATCCAAACTAACTGGAACGATGTCTATAATGGAATGAAACGTCCAATAACTGATATTTTCGTACCTTCCAAACATATCAGAATTCTAGAAAACTTCTTAAGTGATTGATAAATTTCTTTTCAAATGAGTACTGTGAAAACAGTTGATATTACTTTGGATTTATTGTCTTGTCACGATGAAATGCCTTCAATCTAACAGAGAGTGAGAAACCCATCATTGATTATACAAGAATAAATTTGTAATTGTTATAAGGTTCCCCTTGAAATTTGTGTTGAGGATAACGGTTAGTAATTGGTAAGTATTCTACGCTTATGTCAAGTAGATTATCTAGAACCTACCCTACACAAACCATGTTAACACCACCGAAAGATGACTAACATCTTCTTTCATCTTATACACCAAAAGATCAGTCCTGGCATCGGTTTAATTTCAAATTGATGAACATGTTGAGACTTTAATGGTAGAATAAAAAACACACCAATGACGCATAAACTACTTCATGCGTACAGTTTTCTCAACGACAAAACGATTTTTGCAATTGAATGATCATCAGGTAGTGACTAATGCCATGTATTTCAAGTCCTTCTTCGTGTTAATCGAATCCTATCGGCAAATTTGAAATGTAGCTAATTAGTATAGGTGACGCTACATCGCTTGCATTATGTCGAGATGTAAAGAGGTGGTTAGAGATAACGATCGATTTAAGAGCCAACTGTGCTTAAAACAATTGGTTCTCTTCATCATCATATCAAAATACGCCAACAAATTGAGAATCTCCCGTGTTAGGTAGGTGACCATCAATAAGAACATAAGTAAAGTTCTATGTAAATGACTCAGATTCAAAACTTTCGTAATACTTATTTTAAAAGTTTAGTTCTTATTCAGGACTTCCTTTCCTAGCATAGCATAGTACACTAACGTTTTCTCTACTGTGCTCATTACTTCCATCTAACCTTGTTATTGGAATATAATCTCTTTCCTGTTCCATTGTTTTCTGATTTGTGGACTTGTCGAGTGAATTGGCGTTCAAGAATATTAGGCAACAGGAATAGCTGGGTTGTAGTAAGAGAGAATTAAAACACTACTCTTTGAAATTGTAAAGGCTAAACTCCTTTTTCAAACATCATATTGTCAAGAAACCAGTAGTAATTTTATATTATTGAAAACGTATGCCGTGTTTGTGATGCTTATACGGAAACTTAAACTTTGTACAGTGAGGCGGTATGACATGATTGTGCAAAGTTGGGGCAGAATGGTCAGTCGGTTAGATTCTCTGATGTTGAGAAACTAAGTAACTTCAGACTGCATCAGTTGTTGGAAAATAGAATGCAGAGACGAACAAGTTAAACAAATAATATGATTCATCTCGGAATTGCACTAAGCATTGGTTATATTCACACTGGAATCCCGTCACTGTCAAAATAGTGGTCATCTGAAGCGACTTCTTCTCGTCTTAATACGCTGAAACTACTTTAACAAGATATTTGTGACTGAAATATTCCATATTTCCTTTGATGATCCTCTTCAGTCAGGAAATCCAGTCTCATGATAGCCGGTCGTCAACAAACCGTTCCACAAACCTTGTTAAAGTGCAAGACATTCGCTTATTGTCCTCTCGATTCCGTAAGCAACAATAACGTCACGAAATGCAGTGCGTAGGACATCCCTGGCAATGTTTGAATATGCATGACCATATGAGAGCATTTGGAGGAGGGCCAACTCTTTTCACCCTCAGCCGTTTGGAAGCTATGTTTTGTTAAATGTAAATCGGTAACACCAAACACCAAACAAGACATGTTACTTTTACCGATTTACTCTTGACAAGATTTTTGCTAGCTTAAAAAATAAAATGTAATAATTGTGAAAGAATAACGTCATCTTGATAAACTCTTGAATTTCAAAGTGTGTAGGAATCATCTAGTATCAAGCTTACTAATGAAACGTGTACAAAATAACGATGCTGAAAGATAGACAACGTAGTTGTAATCCCAGCAAAGTAAACTTTAGTTAACTATTATCCGACTCCAATTAAATCGCATGATGATTGGTTTCTAAATATACATCCTGGTTACCTTCGTATACAATCATCGACTTAACTCGCGTAAGTGAATAACAGAATTAGGTAAGTCAAATACGGGGATGAATTTCGAATACGCACATTTCGTACAATCGTTGATCTGAGCAGACAATCCGGGAGACGCATTGAAGGAAGCGAATTGAAATAAAATGACGTGCAGTGGAGAAGGAGAGCGAGTCAGCACCATTTAACCAAGCGTGACACAATATTTATAGTCAGACAAAAATATGTTACAGATATGTGGTGAGCAGGGTAAGGGATTAACAAACACACTCGTATTAGAACAGTCACAAGGTTAAGAAGCGACTCAAGACCAACGAATGAATTGGTCTGCCAGGAAGATAGAATAACCCATGTGGGTTTGACATAGCACAAGCCAATTCACAAAACTAATTATCACCAATTCTGACTGCATCTCATTACCTTTCTCCTTGTTCATCAGTTGAGAACAGAATTTATACTTTGCCCAGAAGATCTTATTCACCAATAAGTAGTAAAATTACCCAGAGCACAACTCTCCAGGTTTTCAATGGTGGTCTAGCTTCAACTGACTCATGATTTCAATCTGTGAAATCTCATGTAAAAGTATATTCATCGATTAATAAGATCCCGTAATAAAACATAACAGAATCAATTGGATAATATAATCCTTATAAGTGGAGCAATATATACAAAAACTAGCAACGTGAAAAATCGATGTCCACATTCACTAAACTACGATTTTGCAACTATAACAAGACTATTTACTATCTCTTCTTATCTCCTGTTTTAACTAAAGTGAAACGTTCAGTTGTTTTATAGATGCTTGTTAACCAAGATCCAATGGAAGTTAAAATATACTTAAAATTACTAATTATAGTGAGTCGATCACAATAATCATGGTTTAGTGACGAAGATATCATCTGTGAACACAAATCGTCTACGACAACTGCATCGAAAGTTCATGAACGGAATTCCCACGGAATAAATTGATTTAAAACAAAAAACAATTCATGTTCAATCAATACTGATTTCCTTCCTTCTATAGTGTTGTATTTCAACGTCCCATATATACTGGCCGGTGACCTATGCTCCGTTGAGTGTAACAGATGTACTTACTTACCTACGCCTGTTACTCTTCTTGAAGGAACACAGTCCGCTCTCAACAGCATTCTCCATCCAACCCTGTTCTGAGCAGTTCTCTCCTGTTGTTATTCATCTTTTTCATATCTGATTCTACCTCCAACATAGTGTGTTCCTTGATTTTCCTCTTTTCCGCTTTCCATCAGGATTCCATGTTAAAGACATGCATGGTCATGCAGTTTGATCATTTCCGTAATGAATGTCTCATTCACTTTGATCGTGTTTTTCTTCTCCAGCTGGAAGTTGGTTTGTTCTTATCCACAGAAGGCTGAATCTGATAGTAACCGGCTAATTGATGTTGAGTATCGTGCGTAGACAACTATTTATCAATACTTGTACCTTCTTGATGATGGTTGTAGTACTTCACCAAGTTGCAGCTCCATACAGTAGAACTGCCTTGATTTTCGTATTGGAAATTCTGACTTTGATATTGGTTGGAAGTTGTTTGGGTTCTATATGTTCGTCAATCGTAGGAATGCGGCCCTTGCTTTTCCAATCCTCGACTTTACGTCTGCATCTGATCCTCAACAGGAATTTCAATTCAAACAACCAACTTAACATAAAAGATATTTTGAAGAACCATTAACCTTAATATGAATGACAATTAAACAGTAATAAATCATATAAATTGTCCCTTAAGAAGCTTTTAATCATGTTACCTAACAAGGATATAAACACTTCAGATTATTTTTATCATATGAAGACAACATACAATATATGGTATTTACCTCATACAATTAATCATAACATAATTAATTTTGTTGAATGATAGTGAATGTTTCATACACCTTTTTGTAAATGTTCCTAATCTGATAAACCATATGACACTGTCATTTATTTTTAACAGCGATTATATTTACAAGTAGATATAATCATTCTTCATTGGCGATAAACAAGAATGTTCATGTCCAAATCAACGATTCTATATGATTTGACTTAGTCAGTTAATCAGTCAATCATAAATAAAGTAGAACCTGGGGGAAATTAACAAGATGAATGATAAAGCACTGGTAAGAATAGTAGTAGTGTGGTAGACACTTACTTACTTAACTTACTTACACCTGTTACTCCCAATGGAGCATAGGCCACTGACCAGCATTCTCCAACCCACTCTGTCCTGGGCCTTATTTCCTAGTTCCATCCAATTCTTGTTCATTTTTCTCATGTCTATCTCCATTTTTCGGCGTAATGTGTTCTTTGGTCTTCCTCTTTTCCTTTGACCTTCAGGATTCCATGTGAGGGCTTGTCTTGTGACACCGGTTCGCGCTTTCACATCTGCATCCGATCCACCATGTTCTTCAATGATGCTGCTCAGATATGTAAAGGTTTTTTCATCTTCCAAATCTCCGTCAATTGTGATTGAACTGGTGCATGCTGTGTTGTTTCTGAGAATCTTGCCTTTCCCTTTGTGTATAATGAGACCTACTGCTGCTGAGGCTGCTGCCACACTGTTCGTCTTCACCTGCATCTGTTGCCGCGTTTGGGATAGAAGGGCCAGATCATCTGCGAAGTCTAGATCATCCAACTGCATCGTAGATGTCAATTGTCAACTGTCCTCCATGCACAATTTTGCAGTGTCATCCATCATATGAGTTCTGTATGATATTGACTATCTTCTGAGGCACGCCGTAGTGTCGAAGAAGTTTCCATAGTGTTGTTCTGTCCACGCTATCAAATGCCTTTTCGTAGTCAATGAAGTTGATGTAGAGTGATGAATTCCATTCAATTGATTGTTCCACAATGATCCGTAGAGTTGCGATTTGGTCTGTACACGATCTATCCTTACGGAATCCTGCCTGTTGGTCACGAAGTTGGGCGTCTACGCAGTCCTTCATCCTGTTTAACAATACCCTGTTGAAGACTTTTCCCGGTATTGAGAGAAGAAAGATGCCCCTGTAGTTATCACACTTGCTGAGATCGCCTTTCTTCGGTATTTTGATCAGTAGTCCTTCTTTCCAGTCTTTTGGTACTTGTTCCTCATCCCAAATCTTATTGAAGAGAATGTGGATCTTCCGTGCAGTTGCCGCTACGTCTGCTTTTAGTGCCTCTGCTGGGATGTTGTCCGGTCCTGCTGCTTTGCCACTCTTGATTTGTCTGATGACCATGCTGATTTCTTCAATTGTTGGTGAGCCAACATTGATTGGGAGGTCCGTGGGTGCTGCTTCGATGTTGGGTGGGTTCAGTGGAGCTGGTCGATTCAAGAGTTCTTTGAAGTGTTCTACCCACCTGTTTTGTTGCTCTTCAATGTTGGTGATTACCTCGCCTTCCTTGCTTTTCACTGGTCGTTCTGGTTTGCGGCGATTTCCAGAGAGTTTCTTTGTCGTGTCATACAATTGTCTCATGTTTCCTTCTCTTGCAGCCTTTTCCGCCGTCGTTGCTAAATCTTTCACATATTTACGTTTGTCGGTTCTGATGCTCCTCTTCACTTGTTTGTTTACTTCTGTGTATTCAGCTTGTGCCTTGGCTTTTTCTGCTCTTGTTCGACTGGTATTGATTGCTGCCTTCTTGTTCCTTCTTTCTTGAATCTTATCCAGTGTATCAACAGTGATCCATTCCTTGCGATGGTGCTTCTTGTGGCCCAGGACCTCATGACATGTTGAAGTGATTGCCTCTTTGATCCCCTTCCAGTTGCTCTCCACAGTAGTTCCTTCTCCATTGAGTAGATCATGAAAGGCCTGGAACTTGTTGCTGAGGACTATCTTGAATTTGTTGAGTTTGTTAGTATCCTGAAGAAAGGCCGTATTGAACTTTTGTGATATTGTCCGCCCCGTTGTCCAGTGTTTCTTGAGTTTCAATTTCATCTTGGCGACCAGCAAGTGATGATCTGACGCTATATCAGCTCCTCTCTTGGTTCTCACGTCCTCTATAGTCCACCTGAACGTTTTGTTGATGCAATTATGGTCGATTTGGTTTTGTGTAGAGTGATCCGGTGAAGTCCATGTGGTTTTGTGTATGCGTTTATGTGGGAATATGGTGCCGCCTATGACCAGCTTATTGAAGGCACATAGATTTGCAAATCTCTCACCATTTTCGTTTCTTTCTCCCAGTCCGTGTCGTCCCATGATGTCTTCATATCCAGTGTTGTCCGTTCCAACCTTGGCATTGAAATCTCCCATCAGAATGGTCAGGTCCTTTGTTGGGCACTTCTCGATGATTGACTGCAGCCTATTGTAGAATTGATCTTTAGCGTCTTCATTGTAGTCGTTGGTAGGCGCATAGCATTGGATGATGTTCATTGAAATGCTCTCTTTCTTTGTTTTGAAGGAGGCTTTGATGATCCTTGGTCCATGAGATTCCCATCCTATAAGCGCATTTTGCGCTTGTTTGGACAGCATCAATGCAACTCCTTGTGTACGGCTAGTCTCAGTGAATATATATAAATCTTAAGTACAAAAAAGCAGTATATCATCCGACAACATAGTTAAACTCGCCTGAATTATTTTCGGGATGTTGTTTATTCAGTATATTTAACATACTTATGGCCAATAGCATCGAGTAGTAAAGATCCAAAAACATCCAGATCAAAAAAGGTGTATGTCAACTAACTCCAGGACGCTGCAAGTTGTTGAGCTTTTTGGCATACATTCGAGCCACAAAAATTGAATGAGTCAGTTAATTATATGGCTAACATTGCATGAAATATCGAAAATGACAAAGATTGCAGACTAAAAATGGCTTAAACTGATTGTATGTTTCTGGAGTATTGTCATTGTAGTTAGGCAATAGAACTGCAAGGTTAGTAACCAAACCGGCAGTGTTCGGTAAATATGATATAACAGGATGGTGCAAAGTTTGAAAAAGAGCGAAATGTCAGGTGCAGAATTAGGTTTTGCTTACAATCTAATCCATGCTCACGTTGCTGGACGATGTCTGTTTACGTAATTTAATGGTTGATATATTATTGACTTTATTTTACCTATTCAGGTATGTGCCATTCAAGCTTTTTAACGAACTATCAAAGACAAAGTTGAGCTATCACGTAAAGAGTGTTTAGACTTTACAGTGAAATTGTAGATTTTTTTAGACGTCCAATTCATATCATCGTTTACAATGACTCGACTTATCACAAGTATAATCAATGTGATTTTAACCACTTCAGAAGAACACATTTTTGCTGGGGAGAGAAAAATATGAATGAAAGAGGCAAGTCATAAAAGAATAATAACGCCTGCAAACCTGAGTCATGTTATCCAGTACACGAAACATGATGTGAACTATGTCATCAGGCCAACTGATCACAGTCTCATGGTCAATACACATGCGATGAGTTATTTGGTGGTGTCACGCTGCATCGGAACTACAAATCCCGGCACGATTAATCGATAAAATGAGGACATGAAAACTAGATGATTCTGTGATAAAACAATTACTAAACGCATTTGAATTTAGATGATAAATGATGACATTGTTTATTCGTAGCCGAAGCAAGACATTCTATGAATCGACATGCAAACTATTTGCTTTTATTCATGTTGTTTTCAGAAAATCAGCGATCGTTAGATTACTGAAAATCATAAAATTCTCCGCTCCGTATGTGTTGGTGATTGTCACTCATAAGAATGCATCATTAGAGATCGACATTCCTTATTCTACTTAAGATTCATATCACGCTCACTACATGATAGAGAACACCATATTATATTGATCAGTTAAATGGCATACGGTGACAGAGAACAAGAACGTATGATCATTGACATTTCTACAAAACAACAACAACTGAGGTCAACAAGTATATGGTGTTTTTAATTAAATACTCATAATAAATATTCTGCGATTAAGATAATATGATAACATAGTATAATATATTATGATATTACGTAATTCCATTTCATATTCAAACAGGTAAATCTTGAGAAAATCGTAAGTTTTGAGATCTCGTTCTAGAATGCATACAATTTTAAGATAATGAACGTAGACCATTGTAGCATTTGTAGAGTTCCAGAAGTTATTATTTGTTGTTTGTTTTGTTCATAAGGAATGGTGATGATTTTGTTCTGAACAGTATTGCTTGAACGGTGTTTACTGACGTGCTGGAGTTCACATATTGTTGAAAAATTGAAAAACTGAATTTGAGGTAAGTATACGTTTGTACTCGGTCATCTGAATGTCAATTCTGAACATTCCTATATTCTACCACAGCGATCAAATATAGCTTCCTTAGAGTTCATGTTAATCACTTGTTTCGCGTGCAACGTCAGTTGATGGATGTGTCACTGACGTGTTGCAAAAGTAAGAATGGGATACGATTTACAATCCACAGTCTCCTAGTCAATATATACAGGTGACGAGTTATCTAGATGAGTCAAGCGGTATCGGAATTATAAATGGGATACGGATCAACTGATAAACAGAGGATGTGAAAACAAGATGGTTCTGTAAGGAAACGTTCACGAAACTCATTTGAACTTGGATGATAAATGATTACAGTGTTTGTTCATAGCAGAAGCAAAACATTTTTTCATCTCATTTTGTTTATAGAAAAGTAGTTTTCGTTAGTATAATGAAAGTTTCATTCATCTTCGTTCTGTGTGTGTTTCTGATTGTCAGTCATATGAATGCATCATTAGAGAACGACTGTCATTATTATAATTCAGATGCATATCACGCCCACCTAACAACACTATAGAGAATACCATATTATATTGATTAATTAAATAGAATATAGTGATAGACAACAAGATAGTATGATCATTGTTATTTTTAAGATACAAAAACAACTGAGGTCAACAAAACTATGGTGTTTTTTAATTATTCTTTCATATGATATACTCCGCAATTATGAAAATATGAATTCTTATTCAGAAACCGTTGCAACATTCAATTCATACGATAATACGTATTCATTATTGTATCAGAATGACCTCATATAACTTTCTTAAAGTCCACATTATTCTATTATTTGGTGTTTAAAGCAAATCGACCGAAATACCAATGAAGAGTTGAAGAGAATTAAGCTACACGAAATCGGAATAACTCCTGTAAACACCCTGTCAAATATGACTGTATCCTGAATATTCAACGTCCATTTATTGTTTACATTTCATGCAGTATCACACCTGATTAGGAATGAAATTGTGACCCATTCGTATGCTGTTCGATGTTAGTGATAAGATTTATCAAACATACTCTCACTACAATGAACTGGATCGAAGTCAGTGTCTGCATCGTCAATTCAACATACGTTGCAATAATGTACAAACATACTACTGAATCAGTGTGAATTTGAAAGTAAGGCTTCTTTGTGCTTGTCAGACATCTATTGTATGGAAGGAATTAGTTTTATGGAGGATGTTCTATTCAGATAAATAGAAAGAATGTTTTTATTATTCATTAGCGAAATCAATTAACATGAATGGAAAATAAACTTTTTCAAGTACAAAACAGTCCATCAAATCTGTGATTTCCCAGACGTTATTTTCTGTCAATGGCAAAACTCTCAAGTTGAAATCCACTTCAAATTAACTAGTTGTATAATAATCCGTTACGTTTTCTAACACCTCATCTACAATTAAGTTTGTTGACGTTTAATTTTATAAACGCGTTCTTCTGCTACTACAATCGTCATCAAAGGAATTCAAGTATATACAAATAATTGCCTGTGCAAGATACTCAACGTCCGTTGAACGGGTTACAGCCAGCAGAAGCCTATTGTGGAATAGGCGAAACCAGTCAACAATCGTAGAAGAAATCGGGAAAACACAGAGAGTGAATGGGACATATATAGTATAAATCGTCAAACTGCATCACAAGGCAAGTGCCGATTCGGAATCCTGAGAAGCAGCAGAAAAGTTGAAGGTCTAAGAACACTGCGACGTGAATTGAAAGCAGATATCAGTAGGACTATCGGCGATTAGAAACAATAGAAATGGCTGGAGAGTGCTGATGGACGCATGTGCTTCTTCACGAGGTGTAACAGATGCGCGCAAGCAAGCGAATAATACGCGTAGACGTGGATAGTAGGTCTCTAATTTTGTTCAGCTTGTTCATATAACCAATTCCAATATTTTGTGATGAAATTACGATTAGGCGCATCCGAATTTCAACTAAAACGGTTGACCTCAAAAGAATTGATCAGTTGATAATACGATGAACATTATACGTCAGATCAAATCCAACTTAATCAGACCTAAAACTTCCTACATTTTCATTAATTGTCGAAACTGGTTGACATCGGATTGTGTAGCCATTTTGGACTTGATATTAAAATATTGACATATTCGTGATAAGTACTAAGTGTCGGAGAAATTCCTCTTTGTTGAGAAAATCAGGAGTGTGTTAAAATATGATATCCACTCAAAACAGTGTTTGTACATTTTAATGTTAGCCAATCAACTGAATACAGCGCACTATTGACCGCCATTGGACAGATTATTGCAGGCAGAAAACTGTTTAATTGCGAGTGAACAAGCACAGCCGCTTGTTGTTAATTACCTCTGAGTGAAGTTTCATAAACAGAGGTCAGGAATCGCAACCTACTTTGGATAAACGTCAGCTCATGATTTCAATAACCAGAAGAACACTGAATAACAATGAGTCCAACTACCATCATGATTGGTTAACCATGAGTATATGATTTCATCAAATATAATCTCGCTAATGGTTACTTGGAATCATCGAATTAGAAAGAAGTAACCAAATACTTTAAATGTCTATATAAACCGGACAACTTTCAGCTTAATTTGATTTGAACGAGAGGATGATGTGTGTCAGCTAATTTTGGAAAATTGTTCATATCGATATGTAAGTTGTAAATCAGTTTCTATTACTAATACTTAGTGTTATTATCATCAGTATTCACAAAAGATTCGTCTCAATCAGTTTCATCCAATTTTGAATAACAGTTTCAGTAAATTCAATATCTCTCAGGGCAATTAGTACCTGCAAAAAATACCTCGGACAAATTTCAAATCGTATAAAATGCATTTAGTCTTGTCAATTAGAGGTTTTAAATAAGAATGAGTTCTTATATTGTTCGGCTATAATATGATTTATTTCCAATTATCGCGATTACTTTGCATGAATTATTAAGCATCTAATTCGAATAATAAACGGTGGATAAACAATATACAGTGATTATTTTCTTTGTGAGATTTCCGTACCACAACATGTGTATCACAACACGTAACGATTACAGTCGAGTCAAAATAATCACATATTGAGAAATAAAACCAAGCAATTCTATTCAGAAATTGCAAATTACCTAATCTCCAGTCTGTCAAATCTACGAATTAGTAGAATATCTCAACAACATATCATATCTGCAACAATAAGCGATGTTCTCAAAGAAGTCACATTGAATTATTGTATCTCACAAACTATCAAATTATATATGATGTCTACCATTACTTTTCTCGCACTTACTTGATTCATAAAAGTTCACTGTCTTTGAGTTACGGTCTGTTGACAGTCGTATATTTATCACTATTTTTGAGATAATATTTTTGCGATTATGAACTTCGATATGAAGCAGTTCGTGAAGCAGCTGATCAATGAACGGTCATGAACAGTGTGCTAGTACAAAGAGATCTACTAGAAAGGAAACACCAAGATTATCAGTCTCGCATTATTTCATTTCGGACCGTCATCAGAATTGATGAAATACGGACTCTCAGAAAATGATTTTGTATGTAGATTGTTGCATCGAAACTCAAAGCTTCTTACCCAGTTCAAAGCATCTAGGAGAAATTTTACGGAAGTGAAGTATTCTTTCAGTTGATTAGATTGAAACGTTAATCATATCGTAGAACTAATAATATTCATTGAAACGTTTTTAATAAAGGATGATTGGGCATTCAGCTACATAGATACATTTAAATCTCGGAAAGATGGTAACTTGTATGCAAAGACATTCTTTGATTAACTCTGTATTTATTGAAGGTAAAAGATATTCGTAATGCAGGTATTTAAACATTTAATGTGAACTTCATTATTTCAGAGGAATTATTCGCTGTCAAATCCATTTATATCAAAAGAGTTAATAGCGCAGGTGAGTAAACACTAAATATTATTTTTATCACATATGTTAAATCTTTAAACTTATATCTTCACTGAGTTTCATTACTCAAATTTCACCACTTCAGCTTGAACAAGTCAAAACTTCACCAGCATTGACAAAAGAAATATGATGTCATAACTCTTCAAAATGTGAGCATAATCATATGTGAAATTCACTCATCCTTTGAGTACATTGTTTGAGACTTGGAGGAAAGTCGACATGATCTGAGAAAGAGCAGATTTGATGAGCAATACACGAATCATCATGAACACATGAAGTCACAATTTCATTTCACTTGTAAGAAAACGAATGCAGAGATTCATTTTCATTCACAGGCTACAATGGAACTTGATGAGAATTCTGTTTTACTGAATGAACAAATTGAGTTTTGGGTTCGTCGCAAAGTCATTATTACACCCAACACATTCATCGCAAAGTCATGCTTAAATATTATCGATGCACATCGGGAAATCTTTCTGAAAATACATTTCAGGCTATTCGTTTTTCTTTATAATAAATAAACACTATGGTCGGAGTCAGTAGATCGATTGAAGTATTCATAAGTATATGTGGAATAAAGAAAGACAATGAGCAAATGTGAAAACATGTCAGACTATCAGATGTTATAAACAGCGTGATGATTTGTTGTTCCATTAATAATCAAATGTTATTACAGCGTGGGAAACAAGACATTCGTATTGAAGTATGCATGTTTGTCTCATTTACGTCACGTTGAACGTATTTTTGCAGATGCTGGATTGATTTTTCTGTAAAATAACTCAGAATTTCACCGACTTCGTTTCTCGATTTACTGGTTGAATATTGTTCACTTTCGTAGCTCAGATTGATGTAAATCATAAATATTGGCATGCTGGATAATCACCATTTTCTACGTTTTGAGAGATTTTTCAGTTTCTTATTTAGACCGCAAATTAAATAGTGTGTTTTTCTGTTCATTTTATCACACAGATTACGATAGAACATCAAATATTGGTTCCTTGAGAAGGGATTAAATGTGGCGCATTGGTGGGATATGGCGCCATCGGGGTAAGTTGAAACTTCTATAATCAGCGTTGATTGTTTTCACACTTGAAAGCATCACTTTTGTTTTATCAAACGGGAAATTCCATGTGTAACTGTGGTCAGGTGTTTAATTATCTCTACGCATTTGTCTCAAATGATATTTCACTTACCACTGAAAATTACGGGTCGGTTCATTATTGAATGACGAAAAGAATCAGGGAGTCCATCTCGAATTGCTAATGAAGTCTTCTCACTGATGGAATTTACTTAAGTACATAGATACAAAACAATAAATGAGATGATATTAGACTCGAATATGATTGAGTGTCAGTCACTTGATAATGCATTGATAAGGAATAATATCACATTATAGAAATGTGTCCCCTCTCGCGAATACGTATTTTCAGTAAATACAAACAATATTCAGTTCACCGTGTGTTAGAACATTGAAATATCATTTCGACTATTAGGTGAACCTCAAGATCGCCTACAATATTCGTCGAATAAAATATTATTTCTGTCAGCGATGAATTTTCATTGACCCAAGAGATCTGATGCATTAGTTGACAGCACACAGATCAGAATTCAGACACACTATGCGATAAGTTCCATCACGTTAGTTCGATCAAAATCTTTTTAAGAAAATTTTCGTTGGTCATTGGAAAAACAATGTCTCTCTTCCTTCGTTGTTCAACTGAAGTAATAAAAATGAAAAATGGATAATTGGTCTGAACACAACTGAATTTCTCACCATGATCTCAATCATAAAACTGACTTCATGAAAAGAAACTGCACAACTATCAAACATTCAATGCAGTGCCCTATGATGAACTCAATGGCAGCATCATTTGCACATGTCTAAGTGTAAGCAATCATTGAAATCCACCAAACGTCTTCGCCACAACTCATGATTCATATTTCATATTCAAAGCAGATTCACTATATTCAAACATGCTGTTGTGAAATACAAGTGAAATCGAAAGTGGACTGAATATTGCATTATACCTCGTGATGACAGTTTCTCAGTGAATGAAATAGTCACTGAACTCCGTAATCACTTTTATATCATTGAGTTATTGTTACATGTTTTGTAATTCACTCACCTTTTGTTTGATAAGTTGAAAAGAAACTTCCGTATTTTCTTCACAGACGATTGTCCAAATTACAATACAACTGAAGCATGCCGAAAAGCAACAACATCGAATACAACGTGTATTTGGTGTGAAAAGGTCAACATATTAATTGACGACGGTGATCAGGTTACTCATAACTTGAAGGTTAATGATTGCCGAGTTGAGGTTAGTACTTGTTCAACTCCACGGGTCGTTTTCAATTTCACCAATTCCACACTCTGAGTAAGTGCGTTTACACGAAAGAACATCTTGTTGCTACCAAATAGAACTGAATCGCATTCTTCCCTCAGTGACTGAATTGAAGTATTGTATACGTTGACCTATCCAATCAGATATAAGTGATATGGTTTCTTCCCATGGAAACATCAAACAATGGATCGAAACTTCGCTTGCCGTCAATGTTTTAAAACAGTATAATTCTTCCAGCCCATTCTACGTGTGGTTATCTCAGAAGTTCGACATAAAGCCGTATATCTGTGTGGATTATTACAATATTCCGATGAAACCGGATTGAGTGAAGAAACATAACCCGTTGAATATTGTGCACTATGTTTTAACAATTAGTGAGAATTTGTAGACTGCTATTGCTGTTTATTCAGAAGTGCTCGGATGATAACCAGAAAACTGATCGCTATCCGGCAAATATTTGATGGTCAGTAGTAAATGCTACTGTTTTCATTTTCTCCAGAATATCACAACTGAAATAACGAAAGAGGATGGACAGAACAAATCACTTCCGTACCTAAATGTCGTGATTCCTTTGTTCATCATATTATTTGTTGTATGTTTCGGTTGTGTGAATTGAAAGTGGCTGCATTGAAGAAAGAAAATCAATCCATGGATCAGCGAAGCGTTGATTTCTTATGCTGAACACGTTGTTTCTATATTGAATATTGTTGGAAAACTGAAATTCAATAGCTCATTTCAACAGATGAGGCAACCATTCTATGGGACTTGGTGCAATATTATGCTTGTTCACATGACAACTGACGTAATCTGGTGAGTAAAATATAAATTTTGACTATCATTATATGCGTAATCGTTTTCATATATGCAAAAGTAATGGATTCTAAGACTTGTGATCACATTCCGTAAAGGTGTTTCAGATGAAATCAAAGGGATTCTATATCTTCAAATTATAATAGTAGTTTTTCGAATAAGCAATACTCTGACGTCAAAAATGTAAGAATCATGGATCCAATACACAAGTGTGAACAACAGAAATGTGTTTATGAAATCAAATGTAATGTATTTATGGGCTAATTTAAACAGTAATAATAGAAGAGATGGAATACAACTAGCTGTTGCATGGCAACTAATAATTGATAAGTAAACCTAGACATCTGTTCTGTTTGAGCTGTCTATATCATATTAACTAATCAATAGACAATACATTCTACGGTTCAAGTCAGTTATCTTATCTGAATTTGTTAAACAATTGACTGGAAAATTAAAATAACACAAACTGTCAATTACAAAAATATATCCTTTCGCTTTGAATCCAGTCTTTTATCTTCTTTACTAACCTTGTTTATTTATCTTCATTTTATGCATGCTGTGACATTTTTGATTCATTTCGTATATAAAATGATATGTTTTTCTTAATAGACACAGTCCGAAGACAATATATAATCGAATGAAATTTCTTCTCACTTACGTATACATACAACCTGTTATCCTGACACTTTTCATTTCATACCACATATCTCTTACACACTAATGTAAGTACCTACTTTAAACATTGTTCACGTTGGTTGGATGAATTATTCAATATACAGTAAAGCTTTCCAATTTGCCTTAATAAACGTTTTGACGTCTAAGTATGGTGAATTTAATTTCTTAAGTCTAGGACATTTTGTTGACGATCGTGATATTTAGCGTGTTAATTCCAATTTGCTTATTGTGGATTGTGGATTTGTAATCTGTTTTGGCGAGCAGGCTTGATCATCCATCTGTTTTGGTGGAATTTTTGACTAAACGATTATGCCATTGTTTCTCGTTTTCTGCACAAATTTGTTTTTGATAATCCCCATAGACGACATTTTATTGTCGGAACGGTCTATCTTTTGACAAGGATTACATTCTGGTCACCGGATATTTATTCGTACATACGTCGCACAACGGACAATTGTGAAAGATGTCATGGATTGAAAAATCGTCCTCCACAATGGACTCGATAGTAAGTGTCATCTGAGGTGAGTGCAAGAATTCATTCAGATAGCTGTTGTCCATTCCTCAGCAAACACTACACAATTTTTATTATCGATTCTCTAAGGTGACTCGAGTATTGGTTATAATTCATGAATTATTTTGCACTTCGTTGTTTATTGCCTGAATTAATTTTTCAGTACGATTATTCAAATATGTTCAACGTTCCTTGATTTTGAACTGGTAAATGTGAGAGTGCCTATCACTCCGTTAATGTGTCACAGATTTTGATGCATACGTTAGTGACTATAAGCAAAAGAACAGTATTCGTGCAAATGTTTGTTAAATTTGGTGGATACAAGTCTTTCAGGTTTGTTGTGACCTATCATGATTTGACGAGTTCTACTACTTGCACGATACCTTTGAGAAGCACATTGATGGAAAAGTATTCGAATCCAAATGAGCCGAATGTGTTGTTAGATTGAACGCTAACCAAACGAAATTTGAAATCGATCATACAAATATTGAAAAGACTTACGTTCATAATTGACAACAAGAGGATGTTAAATAAGGGAAATGCATAAACTGTATTTTAATCCACTTGTTAAGCAGCCCCATCGCTTTTGGATCGGTAATATATTTCAAAGGTTAATGGTGAAACTCTTTGAAAAAAGGACTACCTTGTCCGGTTTGGGCACTCTGAGAGTAGCATAGGTCAAACAAAAATCAAGTGACCTGTGTAGAGCATATGTAATGGATGCCACATTGAACCAATATACTTGTGTTCAAATAAGTAATAAAATAAGAAAACAGTTATGTATATAATAACATTCAAGTTTTATGTTTTACCCACCAGATATTGCACCAAGTCCCATAGAATGGTTGCCTCATCTGTTGAAATGAGCAATTGAATTTCAGTTTTCCAATAACATTCAATATAGAAACAACGTGTTCAGCATAAGAAATCAACGCTTCGCTGATCCATGGATTGATTTTCTTTCTTCAATGCAGCCACTTTCAATTCACACAACCGAAACATACAACAAATAATATGATGAACAAAGGAATCACGACATTTAGGTACGGAAGTGATTTGTTCTGTCCATCCTCTTTCGTTATTTCAGTTGTGATATTCTGGAGAAAATGAAAACAGTAGCATTTACTACTGACCATCAAATATTTGCCGGATAGCGATCAGTTTCCTGGTTATCATCCGATCACTTCTGAATAAACAGCAATAGCAGTCTACAAATTCTCACTAATTGTTAAAACATAGTGCACAATATTCAACGGGTTATGTTTCTTCACTCAATCCGGTTTCATCGGAATATTGTAATAATCCACACAGATATACGGCTTTATGTCGAACTTCTGAGATAACCACACGTAGAATGGGCTGGAAGAATTATACTGTTTTAAAACATTGACGGCAAGCGAAGTTTCGATCCATTGTTTGATGTTTCCATGGGAAGAAACCATATCACTTATATCTGATTGGATATGGTCAACGTATACAATACTTCAATTCAGTCACTGAGGGAAGAATGCGATTCAGTTCTATTTGGTAGCAACAAGATGTTCTTTCGTGTAAACGCACTTACTCAGAGTGTGGAATTGGTGAAATTGAAAACGACCCGTGGAGTTGAACAAGTACTAACCTCAACTCGGCAATCATTAACCTTCAAGTTATGAGTAACCTGATCACCGTCGTCAATTAATATGTTGACCTTTTCACACCAAATACACGTTGTATTCGATGTTGTTGCTTTTCGGCATGCTTCAGTTGTATTGTAATTTGGACAATCGTCTGTGAAGAAAATACGGAAGTTTCTTTTCAACTTATCAAACAAAAGGTGAGTGAATTACAAAACATGTAACAATAACTCAATGATATAAAAGTGATTACGGAGTTCAGTGACTATTTCATTCACTGAGAAACTGTCATCACGAGGTATAATGCAATATTCAGTCCACTTTCGATTTCACTTGTATTTCACAACAGCATGTTTGAATATAGTGAATCTGCTTTGAATATGAAATATGAATCATGAGTTGTGGCGAAGACGTTTGGTGGATTTCAATGATTGCTTACACTTAGACATGTGCAAATGATGCTGCCATTGAGTTCATCATAGGGCACTGCATTGAATGTTTGATAGTTGTGCAGTTTCTTTTCATGAAGTCAGTTTTATGATTGAGATCATGGTGAGAAATTCAGTTGTGTTCAGACCAATTATCCATTTTTCATTTTTATTACTTCAGTTGAACAACGAAGGAAGAGAGACATTGTTTTTCCAATGACCAACGAAAATTTTCTTAAAAAGATTTTGATCGAACTAATGTGATGGAACTTATCGCATAGTGTGTCTGAATCAAGTGACTGACACTCAATCTTATTCGAGTTTAATATCATCTCATTTATTGTTTTGTATCTATGTACTTAAGTAAATTCCATCAGTGAGAAGACTTCATTAGCAATTCAAGATGGACTCCTTGATTCTTTTCGTCATTCAATAATGAACCGACCCGTAATTTTCAGTGGTAAGTGAAATATCATTTGAGACGAATGCGTAGATATAATTAAAAACCTGACTACAGTTACACATGGAATTTCCCGTTTGATAAAACAAAAGTGATGCTTTCAAGTGTGAAAACAATCAACGCTGATCATATAAGTTTCATCTTACCCCCGATGGCGCCATATCCCACCAATGCGCCACATTTAATCCCTTCTCAAGGAACCAATATTTGATGTTCTATCGTAATCTGTGTGATAAAATGAACAGAAAAACACACTATTTGATTTGCGGTCTAAATAAGAAACTGAAAAATCTCTCAAAACGTAGAAAATGGTGATTATCCAGCATGCCAATATTTATGATTTACATCAATCTGAGCTACGAAAGTGAACAATATTCAACCAGTAAATCGAGAAACGAAGTCGGTGAAATTCTGAGTTATTTTACAGAAAAATCAATCCAGCATCTGCAAAAATACGTTCAACCCGTCACACAATATTTTGCGATTCAATTTATATTAGTGGGTACGTTTCAATTTATTTTTTGTGTTGTTTACTTGTATTTTGTCATTGATGTTTACAATTGTAATCGATTACACCACTGGCCACTATGCATCTTTATTAAGATGCTTGTGATTAAAGGCACTATCGAGACAATCTTCGTAAGATGCACATATATCGGTGAGAGACTGTTCAATCGCAGTCCGAAACACCGATGGGATGATTCAAATCACAGTACGAAAATGATAATTGTCTTCACAACTTTAAAACCTACCAACACATTCTAACCGATCAACATATACCACTTGACCAAACACTGAGTGCATCTTCACTTATGCAATCACAAAACTCTGTGTCCTTTCTAATCACATACAGTAACTACGTGTCTTCAATCTCAGCTTCATCATTCGACAACACATGATCCTTTGAGTGAGACATGACAATCAAGAATTTTATCAATAAAATATGAAATACACGTACCACTAGTTTAATTCAGTATTATACAAAGCACACATCTGTGTGCTTTGCGTAGTGATATGACTGAGGTTAGCAAGTGCGACGGTCTTACTGTGGGTGAATGAGTGAGCGGATAAATGTGTGGATACTTAGAATTTCGAAAACAGATAGTGAGCAAGTTATTGTCATACATAACGGAGTAAATGCCGGCTCACAACGTGATCTGATTCTACTGGATATCTGCTGTAATATCTAGGATGTTTTCCTTATTCGTCATCGTAATAAATATGTTCAAGTGAACGTAACGTAAGTGAGACAAACATGCATCCTTCAATACGAATGTCTAGTTTCTCACTCTCCAATTTCATTGTATTTGTACAGTGCGTTTACAAACCGTATCCCATTCGCACTTCTGCAACACGTCGTTGACATTTCCATCAACTGACACGGCACACTAAACAACTGATTAACATGAACTCGTAGTAAGTAATTCAGTGTTCCACTACGGCACGTCAGTACTCGATATTTGTACAATTGTGTTTAAAACAACATAATCACCACGCCATCTGAACAAAACAAACAACAAATAATAACCTCGTCAACTCCACCCATAAGCCTGAATGTTTGACGTGGTTCAACAGTCATTTGTAACACGCAGTTTGTGACAAACTTACTTTCAAATCATTTAGTTTTATTGCTAATCAAATAATTTCGGTCCCTTTCTCTCGTGTGAAACTGAATTCGTTTAATAGTATTCTCCATAAAGTCAATTTCGCACCCGTGGATCAGAGGGACAATCTCATTCATTCACCATTATCAACTGACTCATTATATTTGTGAAAACAAACATGTTCTCAATAGTAGAATTGGCAGCTCTTGAATTGTAGACTGATCCCTTCATTCAAAACCGTACTACCCGAAACTGACTGTAATAGAATTCGACCAAAGAATCAAATCAAATGTAGTTGTCACAGGTTATTCACCATCATCATCAATCGTTTACCAACACATCAGTTGACTTCACGGTGAATTGGTTGACTTTGTCCAAGCACACCAGTAACGCAATGGTCTACGTTCGTTATCTTGAAATTGTATGCACTCTATAACGACATTTGAAAACGTATAAATTCTTCATAATTTATCTGTTTGAATGTTAAATGAAAATAAGTATTATCATATACATCAAACGCTGCAACGTTTTCTAAATAGGAATTCATATTTTCATAGTCGCGGAGTATATTATATGAGAGCCTTATTCTAAGCATCATAGTTTTGTTGACCTCAGTTGTTTTCGTATTGTAGAAATATCTATGATCATACTTTCTTGTTGTCTATCACTATATTCTATCTAATTGATCAATATAATATGGTTTTCTCTATAGTGTTGTTAGGTGGGCGTGATATGCATCTGAATTATAATAATGATTGTTGCTCTCTAATGATGCATTCATATGACTGACAATCAGAAACACACACAGAACGAAGATGAATGAAATTTTCATTATATTAACGATTGCTTATTTCTAAAACCAAAATGAGTTGAAAACAAATAGTTTGCTTGTTCATTCATAGAATGTCTTGTTGCAGATATGAATGGACACTGTAATCATATGTCATCTAAACACGAAAGCATTCAGTGGTCGTAGTTTCACACAATCATCTAGTTTTCACGTCCACATTTAATCGATCAATTGGACCGCCATTATTAATCCCGTCATAACTAAATAACTCGTCGCATGTAGATTGACTATGAGACAGAGATCAGTCGAACTGATGACATAATCTGCATCACGTTTTCTGTTTGCTTTCTAACCAATCACTGTGACAGATAAACTTATCACTAGATAGATACGTTTGACTGTATACCACATGTGTGTTTGTATTGAAAACTGATTGAAGTTGGACATCCCTGTCAGATTAATCAGTAAAACAAACGCATTTCGAAACATCATTTAGTATTAAAATATAACATAACTTTGTATGAGAAGTGAGATGAATTTCTCCGTAAAAAGTCATTCTTAGTTGAATATTTAGGTGTCGATGATATTGAGGAAATATTTCGATTGAGTTTGGCAATTATCGGTGATTGTAATCTATCGTTAGAAAACCGTGTACCTAGGTTTCATGCAAGTTTGTAAAGCGTAATCTTGGTCTGGATGAAATTAATGTTCCTCGTGTGATTCTTCCTCATATCACTCAACGTTGCAGAAGGAGAATTACTTAATACGCTACACGAGGATGCTGATATGAAATTGAGAATTTGTAGCGGCATTAGATGCTTATCTCAACCGTATAAACTTTACAGGTAACAACCGGGGAAATAGGCGTTGAACATGTTACACTAAGAGCAGGACAATTATATTGAACGCGAGTAAATTCATCCGAAATTCAAATATTGCGGTGTCATGGCTTATTTTATATATTCATTAATTTTATATTGTAAACAAGCTGTTGCGAATCCCAACCATACTCCTTACTGAATGAATCTTTTTGTTAGGTATTTTATCGTTAGAAGAAGTTCATCCAGATTAACAAAATGACAAACCGCTGACTGAATTTAAACGAACTACTCCACTGTCGTCTACATGCCTTCATTGAACGGGTAGCTGTTCGTTCCAGTTATAAGTCTGTTAAACTGAATTTATGCATTCAATTTCACAATTCATTATCAAAAGTGAAAACGCCAAATTAGAGAAGGTTTTATCATTTTTACCTGATTCTCAAATTATAGACTTTGCTGAATAGATTATTAAAACAAGACTTCAACTAACTGTTTTATCATCACCAATCTATATCGGTTGAATTCGCAAACACTCGAACACCGTTATTTATACGTTGTATTTTGCGTGGTTTCAAACTGCGTTAAAAAATGGCATGATCACAGAACAAATATTGCAATTTTTAATTCTGATTCCATAATCACTTTCACCATGTTCAATTGCATACAAAGTACTATTGACTCACATGTTCACATGATGTACAGCTTGTGATACATATGGAAACACTTTATGTTACTTCCTGAATGTGTCAGTTCCGATCCAATTCGTCGAACAATCAACTAACTGAAAATCAACGAAGCACTACTGCATTATCGTTTGAGCGTTCTCATTTTGATTTTGCTTGTCTCTACCACACTACATCACATATTACAAATTTAAATCGAATGAATAATTACAATCTTACAGCTTCGTAGCTCATCATTACCATATCTATCATCACATCATATAACAATTATTTGTATTGTATTAGCTTTATTCTTTGTACAACAATGAAATATGAAGACAAAGTGTAAGGAATTAGAATTTGATCGTTGTTTCACCGTGTCACACTTATTTCTTTATGATAAAGTGTCAACATTTTCGAAATGTTTCACTTATCAAGATCTGCATTTTAGACAAAAATTTTTCAGGGTGAAACAATGATAATTTATGACATGAATTGTGACATAATTGATTTACCTTATCTAATCTATACATATAATTCAGAATACAATATAACATTATCCATTATATTCATTGTTCATACATAGTAGTTACCTGCTTCGGTTTGGGCACCCGGGCAGTATCACAGCCCTCACACTTATCGAATGAGATTTGTGTGGGGCATATGTATTTGCTGCCTCCTTGTACCAATATCTATATGGTAAAGTAAAATAAATAATAAATACTTAGTAATTAGTTCAAATTAACACATTCAATTATATTTAGATTATTTTAAACATAAACACATCAGATTCTATTGCCGATGCCTGTTAATAAATGGTATTGGAATTTGTTTTTTGCATAGCGCATATATCTGTATGTATGTTGAAAGTCAATAGGTTATAATGACGAAAATGATTATAAACTGACTTTTTTTATCAGAAGGGGTTAGTGGAGATTTTAAATATTCACAGAATGAAATCATTAGTCAAGTTAAGCTGGACGGCCGTTTCGTACTAGTATGGGACTCCTCAGCATTGCGCATCAACAATCCGGGATTCGAACCCAGGACCTACTGGATTCGCGCGCGAGCACTTAACCATTAGACCACTGAGACGGCATCCCACGGTGGTCTAGCTTCAAATGACTCATAATTTCATTCTGTGAAATTTCTAAAATCTCCACAAATCCCCTCTGATCAAAAATTATTATACATCAAAAAGAAATGTAGGCAATCAAGAGAATAAGTTATTTTTTCTTTGTACTGTGAATTTATTGGTACTTCTTTTTCATAAGATTCTACCTATTTTTTTCTGTTATCATTATCCTCCATTGTTTATCAAGTCTATATGCTCTGTGGATACGATTGAAGATGAAACAAAGTCATTATACATAATCCTGAAGGAGAATGGATATCCCGAGAAATGTATGAATAAATAACATAGCCAATAAAAGACAGCATAGAGAATGCATAACTGTAAATAAAAAGCCTCTGTATACACGCTTACAATTTAGAGGCGATGCATCGAGTGAAATGTTAAGACTGAAGTTAAGCTGATCAATTCAAAGGAACGTTAATGCAGATAAATTAGAGATAATGATTTTCACACGACCAATAGTCACTCTGAGGTTGAAAGATAAATTAACTAGACCAGCCACCTGCTTCTTTATCTATTAATTCAACTGCTCCTGTGGAGCACGTTATATTGGCAGATGTTGTAGGAATCTGCACATTCGAGTTCGTGAGCACCTTCCGTCTGGTTAAGCAAATGTGTCGTCAAAACTGTTATTATCTAAATCAAGCAGGATATACAGCCAACCTGGAGCAATCTTTTGCAATAATCTATCGTGTAAACAGCAGTCTACCTCATTCCGTCAGACTGCGAATACTACAGACGACTGAAACAATTGCTAATCGGATCAAAAAGCCAGAGCTTTGCATCCAAAAGAAATATACTCAGCCGGCATAGAAGTGGACGCGTGATCGGTATTCTTTACTACTGAGACGTCCACCAGTTCAATAACACTCGACTATTGAAATCCTCCGGGGTCTTGTCCAACTGTTGCGTGGGCATCATATGGTTCAGGGCTTTTATTTCAAAATGTCAGCTTTGAGTCTGAACGAAGCGTACGAGCAGCTTTCCATTGATTGTTATCTGCCAGTCCCTCAATAAATGCCAATTATATCCTTTTAATAATGACTAAATTGAGTATTCTTCTTTCTTTTTGTATTTACTGACGCTGTTTCTTATCGTGTTTTCTGAGACGTTCTGTTAACTTCAGCCTAATTGTCCTGTCAAATCTCAATTAATCAAGTGATGGACGTCCTGTCAAATGAATTAATCCTTTTCCGTAACCCCTGTGACCGTGACTTTGTAACAGCATAGTTTGGTGGTTGAGTTGACCTCAAACAACTAAGCGTATGCCAAAACAGTATAGTTCAAGTATTTATTCACTTCCCTCTTTTGAATAGGTGGTATATATTCTATTATCTTATACTGAATGTTGAGAGGCTTTGTTTCTCTGAACAAATAATCCCACGCTCCACTGTGTCTACGCGAAGATCTAAATAAAGACTTATTCACTACTTGTCTTGTTTCTTCTATCAACAGCACGACGGTTACATAGATGCACGAAACTGGATTTCATTGTGGAGACTTATGTTTTATCATTCCTACCTCAGTCGCCAAAGATGTCCCACAGGTTTTTTCTCGCAACCAGATGCACGTTTTGCCCACGTACATATCGACTTGGTAGACCCTTTACCACGTTCGAACGGCTTTATTTATCTGTTTACATGCATAGTTCGATTTATCAGATTCGCTATAGCCATCCTGATAGCGGATATCACAGCGGGAACAGTAGCTAAGGTTTTCATGCAGAACTGGGTAACCATTTTTGGTACTGCCATAACAATAACGACGGATAGATGAGCGCAATTTGAATCCGAACTACTTAATAGCTTGGCTAAACTTCTAGGCTCCAATAGGGTACGCTGCACTGCATATCATACTCAGGCTAATGGGATGGTAGGACGTTTTCACCGTCAGCTAAAAACCGCCCTTATATCTCACTCAAACCTCAATCAGTGGACAGAATACCTACTGTTGTTTATGTAGGAAATACGAACGTCTGTCAAAACTGACGAACAGTGTTCAGCCGCAGAACTGGTTTTCGGTACAATTCTGAGACAATCAGGTGAATTCATTAACCCTACTACTAACAGTCAAAAAGGGACCATATGTCCAAACTTAAGCCAACTGATACTCGTGAAAAGTCGCGCGCCATATATGTACCTCAAGATTTAAGCAATTGCACGCATGTCTGGATAGGATGTGACAAAGTAGAAGCACCGCTTAGCCCTCCATTTGAAAGTCCTTTCAAAGTCGTCGCAAGAAAATCTAAATATTTCATTATAGAAAGGCATGGAAACATCGACTCCGCAAGTATTGATAGGTTAGAACCGGTTTATCTTGATCATCAACCACCATACGTGTTCTTAGACCGTTTAACTGACAAAATAATTACTGATTGGACATGTGAAAACGATAAATCTTTACAAGTGACTAAAACGGTTAGTTGGGCACATCCGACTAGTCAGTCAAGGATATTGACAGTTTTGGCTGCAGAATAAAATCTAACCACGTATTTGTTAAGGCCTCACCTTTATTTAAAAACAAACGTTTTCCTCGTACCGTCTGAACTATTTTATTTAATTAACAAAAACATTCCAAGTAAAAGTGGTTTGCGATATTATACATACATATTATACGTAAACTAGATATTCCTTAACAATTGCTGAGAGATATTATTCAAAAACATAAAAAGGGTAGACAAGCAAGAAAAGTTGGAGAGAAACAGAACGAATTCCCTGTGAGCATGAATCCAAACAAATAACTCTGGCAATAACAGCGAATTCAAAAAAGGAACCCAGGAGAGATATATAGTTTCTTTTTCTGGTTAATTAACTAAGTTTGCAGTACTTTTTACATATATGTTTTTTCACTTAGACTGGCTATATACCATATGAACTACTTCTAAAACGTTTTCGGTTGAAGATATGTTTAGTAGCTTGATACGATCGATACTACTGTTATTAAGTGTCACAATTGATTGTTCACTGGGTGGTGATCAATCTCATGCTTGTCTAGTCCTTATTAGTGCAGATCGAATGCTATCGATCATGTTGCAATGTGGCCACCAGTCTAGGTGACTCGACACTGCAGGCACTATGTATTGAGATTAGATGTTGGTTGAAGGTAGTCGAAAGGAAACCCTGAACCCGGGTTTCGTGCTATTTGGCATTTGTTAGCAAGGTATACCTGTAATCTTGAGGGAACTGGTGCTCCCTGGCGGATTCGATCCCGTGTCACCCAGCTTCACAGTCAGAGACGTTACCACTGAGCTATCCGAGCCGTGACTATTAATAAGTGTGTTTAGTCAAAACATTTCGGATTAAACCATGGTCAAGTACTTATTAAAGTTCTCATCATTTTTTATCATGTTTAGGAGACTTACCTAATGACTTAACCAGTTTTCCTGCAGCATGCTTTAAGTGTGATCATATAACCCATCTTTATTGGCAATATTCAAATTTTTTTAAATTTCTGACATTTAAGAATCAATAACCGTGAAGATATAGTACAGTGAGTTACTGTAAGGTTACTATGTTAGCCGCATTGATTCCACATACCTCATTTTAAACACAACTTATAAAGGAACTGTTAAGTAATCACAACATTGAACTGATATGAATATCACAGCTATGCCAACGTTAAACCAATTATTATTAGTGGTCCATACAAAATCCTGGAACTTAACACTAGCGTTATAAAAAAACATGATATTTCAATAACTTATATTTTTTGTCGGCATAAGTATAACGTAAAGTAGGAATCTATAGTATTATTATTAATATAAACGAGGAACTTGTATTGTTCCAATATGGCACTTTGACATATCAATCTGTCCTCTCGTCATATTTCCTCATATCTGAGTGACTTACGGGTAACAAACATCGTATGCAAATGAGGCTTTTGTGAACAAAAACGCAGGCCCCATACGCACTCGAACTATACTCCAAGCTAAGTCAATAGGACACATCATACTGCGGGAGAGTGACTACAATATTTCCTTACACCGATTAACCATTCATAACACTAATGAGTAATAGGACTTACACACTTCTAAGGTGCAGATCAATTCGTTACCTGGATGGCCTGACGAAATATTGCTTAAATATATCCTGCATACCTTAATCAAACCAGAAGTTTCAGTTTCAGTTTGGGAAGGACAGGAGGCCTGATGGCCTGTGTTAATCCTGGCAATGGTGGTCTTTCAGTTGACCCAAATTTCTTTTAAAAGAATCGGCGGATGGAGCCTCAACCACGTGCTGGGGTGATGAGCTCCACTCGATGATTCGACAGGAAAGTCGATAGTCAGCTGACAAGTAATTTGTTCTTGGCTTGTGAACGTTTTGGAGTGTCCTCGTAAATTCTCTGTTTTGGAAGAGAAGAAAAGTGAGGGTATATAAGGTGCGAATTTGGCACTAAGCAATTTGAGAACTGTAATCAAGTCGCCTCTAGTTCTGCTATATAACAACGGGAAAAGGTTCAGCTTGGCTAATCGAGCTTCATATGGAAGCTTCGCTATTCCGGGAATCAGCGTAGTTGCCGTTCTCTGAACCTTTTCCAGAAGCTCACTGTCTTTTTTTAAGCAGAGTCTGGCCGCTTGTATGCAGTACTCAAGTTTAGGACTTACGAGGACTGTATACAAAGTCAAAAACGTCTTAGCGTCGAACGACTAAAAGTCATACGTATTGACCACGAGCCACTAATAATTTAGTGAGACAAGAGTAACCTATAGTGAAACCGTGCTGCTTCTCCGAAAGGATCCGATTTTTATGGAGGTATTTAAACAGCTCCTTCCGAATAATCTTTTCTAAGATATTAACAACCACACTAGTTAGGCTAACGGAGCGGTAATTCTCAAGTTTGTGTTTCGTACCTGTTTTGAAGACAGGACTTACTATGGCGTTTTTCCGGTCTTTGGGTAAACGACCCTGCGTTACGGATAGGTTGAAGCATATACTTAAAGGGTTCGCAACGAAGTTAGATGGTTCCTTCAGTAGCCTAGGATGTAATTCATCGAGGCCCGTGGATTTACCTATGTCAAGCTTATTAAGTAGACCAAAGACATCGAGTTCTTTAATGGTCACGCTATTCAGTGTATGTGTGGGGGGATCTGTATACGCTGACGGGAAGGGTGCTTCTATGGTATATACATTGCTAAAGTAGTTTGAGAACACTTGAGCCTTACCAAAGTCGTCCTCCACTAATGATGCGGCAGTACTATCTCCCCATAGAGCAGGAATACTTCCTCTTCTCTTTGTTCTTTGGTTTATATAAGAATACAAGCGTTTACGACATTCTATGGATTCCTTAACAATCTTTTCTTCGTACAACTTTCTAGACTTACGGAGTGTCGAGGCACAGGTATTCCGGATTTTTCAATACTGGAATTTAGTTTCACCAGTCCCCAGTAACCTAAATATATCACACATTTTTCTTCTCTTACGGAGAAGGATGCGGACCTTCCCACTGAACCATTGTGGGGAGTTTCTCGGCCCCCTTGGTATAGTTCAAGGGATGTGGGGTGTGGTACCTTTTAAGTATGATTTTTAAAATGCGTCCCAGGCCGTTTCAACTGAGGACTCTGGGCCTATTGTCCAATCTACTAACGATGCTGAGTGCATGATACCTGGTATATTTGCTTTCCAGACGTTAGGTCTGGATTGTGCTGACGCGTGCTGGTGACTGACAGTTATATGGAGGTCGAAAATCAAAACTGCGTGATCACTTTTGCCTAGGGGTGGCATATAATGAAGGTTCGCAACGTCATCCACATAGTGAATGAGTATTAGATCTAGTAAGGGTAATACCTAGTCGCTTCTTTCATATGTAGCACTAGGGCACATGTGATAACCGCATCAACCAGTTCCTGCTCGAAGAAATTTTCTGACGATTCAGTTCGCAGATTTTCCCAGTCGATCATAGGTGCGTTAAAGTCCCCTAGTGTTAGACATCGACCACTTTGTGACCAAGTATTGAGACTGCTTGTCAAGACTTCGTTTACCTCACAGCTTGGACTGCAATAGACCAAACCAATCAGCAACTCTTTTCCCTTGCATTTCAAGCGGCCACTAACTAATTCACAAGTCCCACTCTCATGGGGTAAACTATCGATAATGGCAAATGGGATAGCATCCCTAATGAATCGAGCTACTCCCCTCCTTTACGCTTTTGTATTCTGTCGGCTTTTACTAACGTAAAACCCTCGAAATCAAGTTCCATACTATATATAGCCTTTGTCAGCCAGGTTTTTGTAACTGTGATTATGTCTGGCTTTGTGTAGTCAATCTGTACACCTAGTTCCGATCGCTTATTAAGTAAGCTCCGGGCATTAGTGTAGCAAATCCGAAGCCTATTGGGGTGTCTTCGTGCTTCACCCATCGAGGCTTCAGTATCATTCTCTGTCGAAGCCTAACAACCAAAAAACTTACAATTGTTAGTTCCTTTTCGCCAGCGTCTAACCTAAGTTGTAATAGATTTTCGGCTTCCCGTCTGCCAAAGATGGTATTTGACACTAATTTACTTGATTCTCGTACTATACATAGTTTTTTCTCTTTACCCGTATGTTATTTTCCGTTTTGCTGAGTATTCTTATACACTTCATGGGCAACGCTCCTGGGGTATCGTCCACTGATGTGCGAGCACTTGAAGGTCAAACTGTCGCAAAATGATTGGTGCGTCACATCGGCAATCCGTGAAAATTTTCAGAAGCGGACAAATCAAGACATTTTTAGGTTTGAATTGAGTTCACCCACACCACGTCTGGTAACGTTCATTCTTCAAGTAACGAAGACGATGCCATCATGATGATGCATGATATAGGACTAATCTTCAACGATATTATGTTATCTCGTAGATTTACAAGTTGGGACAATCTTGAGACCTGTTTAAAAGAAGTACATAAGGTAATATGACTTCTGTGGTTAATAATTATTTTTTTAGTATACTCACACTATGTATGTTATATCAGTATGCAAAAAGAACAGTGATGACCCAACTCTTAAGTACTTTTTCGTGAGATATGTCTGTACATATGGACGAAAACGCAGTTCGTCACAGTCAAATGCTTGCGTTCGGGATATAGATGAAGATTGTAATTCTCAGTCTTCTGAAGAGCGTACAACTTCTAACTCGCCAACACAGCCTCGGTAAAGGAGACGACGTCGTTCATCTACGTATGCCTTACTTCAAATGAATTTATCCTTCAGGTCGAAATATTGCTATTGTCAATCTGGATTTTGGGTCCGGACAGTAAATGGTGAGCTGAAAGTCACTTCTATCAAAACTGTGCACAACTATCTTTGCACAGAAGGATATATTTCTGTCGATCCATCGATACGACAGTTGACGTCAAGTGAACGCTTGTATTTGAGAACGTTTCTATCGAGTAATACACCAACTCGTAGCTTACGGCATATGGTTTCTTGTAAATTCCATAAACAACTTACCAAGGACGATATCGCCCAAAAGAGTTCACAGTTATACCCAGGTTGTTGAACTCACATTGTAATTAATTGAGTTTAAACACTACAAATATCAATGATATCTTACAGCGTGTTCAAGCGAACACTGAAGTAAAAGTATTCAATGAAAATGGGAATATATCTATGTTTTGCTTCAGCGTCAAGGAGCAAATAGCTGTTTATCACGCGTTCCCAGAGGTAATATGCATTGATTCGACTTATCAGACCAACAAAGTTGGGTAAGTAACGATCAGTAATAAATTTATCTTGAAGTTTTCCACTGTTCCAGCTAGTGATGATTGATATTCTTGGGCTAGAGCACACTGTTATGTATGCTCTTTGCAGGCAAGAACGATGCTAAAATGTCATAAAACTATTGCAATGCTTTAAAGACATAATGTGCGTTAGTGTGTGTTCTTATGTCTCTATAAGCTTTGTAGACTTATTTCGACATAGCAACTGGTGTACACGGAAATACATAATGGACTTGGTTCTTCGTGTGCTGGACAACATTTCAATCTCTACAGAAAGTGGTGATCTGATAGAGAACTTCACTAACAACTACTACTCAGTCCATGCTCTTAGTGAACATTTGACAGGTAAACTCATCCGTTCATGCCTCGAAGCATCGGAAGACATATGCGCACAAGTGATGAGTTCAGTCGGTGCTAATGATGAAGCTACAACGTCAGAATCCATTGTTAATGCAGACCATAGCTATGCTTCTTGCTAACAACAAGTTCTAATATTGTAATCTTTTTAGTTTTACATAAATTCATCTATATGGCCATTAACTTATTCTTATAGCGTAACGGCAGGGAGTGTACTGTGCAGTCTTATGTGGCTGTGAGACAGGGATGTTGTTTCGCGTTCTTGTGTAATAATTACCAGTTTGGCGCACACGCGATTAGTCATACATACCGTTTACCAAATACTGCTACCTTGAACATGGTGTACCATACTAGTAGTTTGAATTTCGACTTGTCACGATAGATAAGGATTGCCGTCATTAGAAGACTGATGCGTTATGAATGAAAAGGTTTATTAGAGTTTAAATCTAACACGGATGATCAATCAATAAATAACTTTTATTTCTTCGAAATTGTCCCCGTTATATCTGTGAACACTTGCCATCTGGAAATAAGATAGACATGAAATAATTATTGCAGTATAAATGTTTACCAGGAACTATTATGAAAATAGGTATCAGTATTCAATTACAGATCAAAATTGCATTTAGCACACCCTTTCTCTGGATAGTCAATCATGCTTATTTCCTTTATCTCTTGCGTCGCTTAGAAAAGTCTGGGTCGCAACATACATGGATTGTATTATTTAATTCCTTGGACAGGTTGCACTTCGGAAACTTAGACAATGAACATATAAAAAGACTACTGTGTGAACTTACTTTGAATCGTCCTATCTAACCTGCAATTATAATGCCGATTTTGTTTTAGTCCGACGTAAGGTATGAGTAATTGTCATTTACGCCACCACCACGGAACCAAGACAACCTTGGTTGATTTTCGAAGATCACACAATCTGGCCACCTGATATCAAGATATCTTAATTATCGAATCTTAATTGTCAATGCTTTATCGTAGCCGCTTTATATCATTAATTATTTCTGCTATTAGGTATTTTTGCAAGAATACCGACAGCCAAAACATTTTAACTCCGCATAAGAGGTAGTAAAACTATCTTAGCTTGATCTCTGGTAAAATCTTCACATAATTAAACCTGGTCCGCATGATTATGATTTATTTACTGTAATATAATCATTTGGTGGCTGACACATCTAACTGTGAAAAGTGACACTTAAGCTACCAGGTTTAGGGAAATTTTGGGGAAATCCGCAAAGTGAAAAACCTTCCCCAAAGTTTGGGGAAATTTTGGATAAAATCCCCAAAATGTTCGTAGCGCATTTTCGCACACTACATAATATAAAAAGCCTCACAGTGGTAAATTTGAATAAATAAATTTACATTTTAATTCAATTCAGACTTTTGGTGAGGGATAGTCTATCGAATTTCAGGTGTTGTTTTATTACATCAACAAACAGACAGTAGACAAAGAGTTGTCGGTTTTAAACCACTTTTTCAAAATTCGAAAACTATGTAGTTGAGTTGTTAGCAGTGCAGGTCGGAAAATTTGGTTGCTCTCTATGTTCAGTCTTACTTAATTCAATTATTTTTCTCAGGTTTGTACCTACTTATCAATTCTCACATAGTAGTTCATCAAAAGCTGACCTTTCATCACCACCAATTCTACGTACGTCGAAGGAAGGTGACAAACCGTAAGTTGCATTTACTGTATTCCTGGTACAAATCACATGTTCAGAATTATCCTGAAAGCGGTCACTGAACTATCTAGCAAGATGGACAGACTGATCGCTGTATGCGAACGCTTAGCCATGGGTGTAAGTGAAAGGCGTATGGAAGATAAAGACAGTGATGCAATCACTTTCCCATAACGAACGCATGACGAGTTGCGTTCTTTAGAGACTGCATTAGAGGACGAAAATTCGTATACATGGATTATTTGTAAATTTAATAACTGTAATAAACATTTATATACGTCATAAATCAGTCTTTTAGAAAGAGCGACAAATCGGTTAACATTAAGTTCATTTAGCAATGCGCGATTAACAAAAATAGAAAAACATCTCTGTAAGCTTTCTCCCTAGGTCTTCCGTGATGTCGATAGGTTTTCGTAGAGGTTTTGCGTTAAAATAGTTTTCCAGGAAAGCCCAAAGGTTTGGGGAAGCTTTCCCACAGTGATATCACTTTTATCTTGTCCGTTTCCCTTTCACCTGGCTTCCCAGGCTTTAACAGACGTAACTATAGTTTATTTGTTCTTCTGTACATTGTTTTATACTACTTACAAAAATTCAGTAGTCAGTTGTATTGCCAATAAATTCATTTCACTTTGAGGATATCCCCAAAGTTCCCCAGGTCTGGGGAGATTTCGGGTTTTTTTCTCATTTCCCCAAAATTTATTATAGCGGCTTCTCCAAAATCGACTAAATTTTCCCCAAAGTTGAGAGCCTGGGCGAGTAACCAATATATATAACGGAATGTTTATGGTATGATTACACAGTTCAATTTTATTTTATTAAGGTATTTGTTAAGAAAGAGCAATTTATTAGGTTAAAGAAAATAAGTGTTAACAAGGTGTGAGTGGACATACAACTAATAAACGGAGGCGATTCGGAAAGCAGCTGAGAATATGGGATTATGTGTGATTATGAAATATAATATAGTGCTAGAAGCAGTTTTGTTATATACAATTGGCTGTCTTCCTTTAATTATCGAAGCTATTAGAGCCCTTTTCGTTTTCTGGTATTATTTTTTTCCAGGTATTATAGGGTCTTGAGTAGACTTCGTATATTAGCGAAATGTCTAGTTTGCTTGCAATAGGATTTCTGGATAGGAATTGAAACCAATTCAACGTTCGTAACACGATTTAAAGAGGTATTTTGCGTGATAAATCAGCATCAATACCATAAGTTCGTGACATCCCACTAAACCATAAGGAGCCATAATTAAACAAAATGTTCTGCCCTACAGACATGGGTGGATCGAATCCATCTTCACACCATCATGTTTGCTGGTCAGTAACGCCACCCTCCCTCCTTTTGTCATGTTAGGCTCTCTTACGTTTGTGGTAAGTATGAATACTGCTTTATTCAAAGCCCATATCTGAAATACACTGTCTCTACTAGGTCCATGTTACAAGCAAATCAGATAGTTGAAAAGTCTGTTTTATGGGTTAGATGTCCATACAGTATATCACACTGCTATGAAAATAACTAATGGTTTAAAAAATTAGGGACTCATAGCAAGTCAAAAGACATGAGAGGGTATAAAATTGTAGAAAAAGAAAAAAAGATTTCAGGGTAAGAGAAATTAAGCATTGAGAAACTCATAAGACTTCGTGACCGAATTTCAAGCTTTGTATGATCGGTCTTAGTAGATCAGCATCCATAAGATTGGTGAGTTATCTGTCTACTTGAAGTAGAAAAAAAGGCATGACTTTTAGGAAGAATGATGTACATTTAACCTGTAGAGATTTGTGAACTGAAAGCTAGGGCTAGGATCATAAGGCCATGATTAATAAACAATGAATAATAGGAAAGGATATGCTATATATTCTGTGATTTGGTTATATTCCTATTAGTAACAGTCGAACTTGTTATAATCTTGTTCTTTCTGGGTACTAGGCCGTCCGTAATTAAGTGCCTCATTGGTGGGCGGGAGTTCAAAAATGTCGAAGTTCTTTAGAGTCTAGTCAAAGGGTTTTTAGCTTTTTGAATCTGGTAAACGTATCACAGTTGCGGATAGGCATTGGCAGCCTGTTACACAATGTTGTTGATGATACTTTGGATGTTGTGATAAAATATATGGGTTAATGTGTTGGTATTGTTTGAGGTAAAGAAAGTTCTCCAATTAGTGCTTCTTAGGTAATTGTGGAAGTTATTCCAATCAACCTTGCGATAGTTTCTACGAAGTGTTACGGTTTTACTTCTATCGGTTGTGGTATTTACATTAAGGCTGCATATGACAATGTTATGATCACTACCTAAGAACTTTTTTCCAATATACAAAGTATTGAGGATGTGGCAACTGGTAAAGACTATGTCCAGGATGTTTTGATGTCTGGTAGGGCTCTAGCGTGGTGTCTAGTTAAGTTTAACTATTAACACCGCTACCAAGAAACACGTGCCGAATAAATCAGAAGGCGTAGGTTGAACGTAACCAAAGAAACCCATAAAATCCTTGAGAAGCCAAACACCAGAAGGCAATTAATGGACCAAATCGCGATATATATTTGTTGGCGATCTCGTGGTATCGAAAGGATACCGAAATCGTGCCGGGATACATCCTTGGTTACAGAACGTAACCAAATTCGAGCGAAGTTACAATCAAAGTGTGTGAATTAGTATGGAAGCACAAAATAGCTGTCATTAGCACAGTCAAACAAAAGCACGTTAAAACAAACACCGGTACAGTTGGTTATAATAATAATTGTTTTTAATAAACCAGTCGTGTTCTCGTGATAAATGTGAGTCACTACCGGGCTATATACATATTGAGTCCTTTGTCTAAATTCCAGACAAATAAATGATTCATAACATCTCGGTGCTTTTACTGGTAGCCAAGAAACTTCAAGCATATTGAAGTCACCACAAATAAGCTTGCCTATGAATGGAAGGGATGATGCTTGTGTGAGTACCTCCGATAATACTGCTATTTCATCTGTTGATGCGTTGGGTTGACGATAAACACAGCCGAGCAGTAAAGTAACGTAATTCGACTGATTTAATACAATCCACAGCGAATCCTTCAAGTTTTTTAGTTCAGGCATATCACATAGTAGTGAGTTCAGGCTAGAGTGAGAGTAAATACGGCATCCTCCGCCTCGTTCATTCAGTCTATCACTTCTATATAGGAAATAATTATCAAGATATATACTTCGGTCGGAAATATTACTGTTTATGCATGCTTCAGATATCATTATAACTGATGGTTGATATATGGATACAAACAGGGCTGAATCCGTCTTTTTATTGCAGATCGATCTAGCGTTGATAAGACATATATTAGGCAAGTGGCCTACTAAGTTAAAATGGGTGAGGGTATCTCGGATGAAGTCGTCGTAACCCTCGCGGTGTGAAATGAGTTTGAGGCGATGAAATGAGTGTTTTTCATTAGCTCGGTATTTTGATAGCTAGACTTAGTGGGGATGTATCAAATGAGCTAGGGAAGTTGATTGGGGAGTTTACCCAGGAGGAAAGGGTGGGAGTACTCTCTGATGGAAACTGTACGGAGGAAACAAATTTATGGTTTGCATATGGTTTGAAATAACCTGGGCTATATGCTTCAACAGAGGTGTCACTAGGGCTATTGTTCCAAAAAAAATCTTGTACAGACCTACTGTGAATTGTGTGGTTATTTGCAAAATAGTCTTGATGGCTAGACACGTAGCCCCTCTTATGGCTATTTAGGTTTGCGTGAGAGGGGTCTGCTACGCGTAACTGGGAGGAGTTGCGACTGTTGTTATACATGGGAGCCGTTGTTATGTGATGGTTCGGTACTAAAGGGTATGAAAAGTTTTCTTTCTGTGAGTAATTACAGTTGCGATCCTGGGGAATGTAGGTAGGGTGTGAAGTGAGAAACCTATTATTACCACTCTTATTTATGGTTTTCGGCTTCAGGGGGTGACTTGGGTGGTCAGTTCTCTGGTAGTTTTCGTTAGCCTGCGTGTAAGAAGACTTGCTACGATGAAGCCCACCACCCATTTTGCATCTTAGAGGTGTTGAAGGCAAGTTATACGATAGCAGGTTGGAGAACCTGTTCACTGCTCTTGGGATACCTATAGAGCAGTTGGGTTCAATCTTACGTGTTTCCCGATTCGGTGTCATGAGTTTTGTCTTCCCACCCTTTATTTTCATAGCTGAGGTTTTTCGTTGTCTCTGTGAGATGAACTTACTTTCATTCAAGTCTACTTGTGAAATATCTTTAGGAGGACGAATTTTCAAGTGTATAGAATTAGTTAGATGTGTGTTGTTACACGACTCACATTTTAGTACATTACTGAACGAACAGCTGGGATTAGTCATGTCGTTATGGTTTTTGGGGTCAGTTGAGGTCCGTATCTTATCCAAAGGTTTCTGATATGTAGACTCATCTAGATCAACAGAGCGATCAGCCGTACGTGGGGTGGTGTCATGCTTATTGTTCGTGCGTTTTAAACTATTTGCTGTGTTGCAAACTGTCTCTGGCTGATTATTAACTGTAACATTGCCATTCAATTCTATCGCTTCACGTCTTCATACACGATGTTGAAAGGGCGGACGATCTGGAGTGACTTTTATATTCTTGTATGGAATAAGTGAGCTAATATTTTTGCTTAAATCAATAAACTGCTTAGCATCGTTACAACAGCCAAACATAAACAAAAGGGGGAAAGTCGATCTGTCTGACTTTTTCTAAGGCGGATTACTTTGCAGTTAACGTTCGGCATACCGCATGCTCTAAGGCAAATATCCCTTAACTTAGAAGGGTGTGTGCGGTCGGGGAGGTTATAAACAACTGCATTGTAGGAGGACATCACTCTTTTCGTCACTTCTTCAGCCACAAACTCCAAAATACACTCAGCTTTAGTGAGCTGCCCAAGATTTCTGTCTGCTTCGGGGCCCCATATATGAGTGGGGGGTGCTAATTGCTCAAGTTTGCCGTTAATTTCGGATAGAGAGTTTTGTAGCTGTCGGATGTCAATACTAAATCTATCAGCATTTTGATGTGTATGAGGTGGACCATTGGACTCTTTAGTTTTTGGAATTTTAGATTAAGGCCTTGGTAGAACATACTGTCTAGTAGACTGTGCTGACTTTTCTTTGCACGTAGGTATAGTGTCTTGTATGTCAACCAGTCTTACCGTTGGCATACTGCACGTAGAGATGGAGGGGCTGTGACACGGAGAATCTGGTGACGATAGAGACATTTGTGTACAATATACATTGTTCAGTAGTTAAAGGTTCTGCATCGTCAAGCACTGAGTCGTCAGTTGTAGGGGTTACAGATTTGAACCTTTTATTTGGCTTAGAAGTTGGTGAAATTTCTCTTTTACTGGAGTTATTGGACATGACATGAAAATAAGTGAGCACAGTGCTCGTTAACTTAAATGTAATATCTGAGTATTAGTTGTTATTAAGTATTAACCTGGTTAATACTAGGTTTAGAGACTGTGAGTATGTGATCAATTACGACTTAAGTCCGCAATACGTACAATACGAACTGGTAATTGTCCGTCGAATAAAAATATGTTTTTTTGTTAAATCTGAGCGAACGTTTGACATCCAAACAAAACAGCTTGAACTATAAATCAACCAACCGCCTGAGGTATGTTTCATCATCAAAAATCAGGAATCAAACTGATATTGCATAAAATTCAGCTCATGTTCTTAACAACCTGAAGAATACTAAATAACAATGTGTTCTTCTACTGCCATGAATGGTAAACAATGAACATATGGTTTCGTCAAATGTAATCACGCTAATTGTCCCACTGAATCTCCAAACTATAGAGAACTAACCAAACAATTTAAACGTCTATATAAACACGACAATTTTCACTTTAATTTGATTATTAATTTGGAGGTGATGCGGTGAAATTAGTATCTACGGCAAAAAGCATACATCAATCAAATTTTAAATCGTATAACAGTCTTTCAGTCTTGTCAACATTCATACCAACTCCGCCTGTAGTCCCTCCGGGGGCTACTGCCGGTCCCAAGCCCGGATAAAGGAGGAGGGTGGGGCATGGGGTTAGCGTCCCCATCCCGTAGAAAAATAACTCGCTAAAAAACGCTAACCAGAAAAAATTATTCAAACCTTCTAAACTACAGGTGAGCTCCTGTTATACTCCGGCCATGAAGAAGAAAATGCACCACATACACAAGGAGTTGCATTGATGCTGTCCAAACAAGCGCAAAATGCACTTATAGGATGGGAATCTCATGGACCAAGGATCATCAAAGCCTCGTTCAAAACAAAGAAAGAGGGCATTTCAATGAACATCATCCAATGCTATGCGCCTACCAACGACTACAATGAAGACGCTAAAGATCAATTCTACAAAAGGCTGCAGTCAATAGTCGAGAAGTGCCCAACAAAGGACCTGACCATTCTGATGGGAGATTTCAACGCCAAGGTTGGAACGGACAACACTGGATATGAAGACATCATGGGACGACACGGACATGGAGAAAGAAACGAAAATGGTGAGAGATTTGCAAATCTATGTGCCTTCAATAAGCTGGTCATAGGCGGCACCATATTCCCACATAAACGCATACACAAAACCACATGGACTTCACCGGATCACTCTACACAAAACCAAATCGACCATATTTGCATCAACAAAACGTTCAGGAGGACTATAGAGGACGTGAGAACCAAGAGAGGAGCTGATATAGCATCAGATCATCACTTACTGGTCGCCAAGATGAAATTGAAACTCAAGAAGCACTGGACAACGGGGCAGACAGTATCACAAAAGTTCAATACGGCCTTTCTCCAGGATACTAACAAACTCAACAAATTCAAGATAGTCCTCAGCAACAAGTTCCAGGCCTTTCATGATCTACTCAATGGAGAAGGAACTACTGTGGAGAGCAACTGGAAGGGGATCAAAGAGGCAATCACTTCAACATGTCATGAGGTCCTGGGTCACAAGAAGCACCATCACAAGGAATGGATCACTGTTGATACACTGGAAAAGATTCAAGAAAGAAGGAACAAGAAGGCAGCAATCAATACCAGTCGAACAAGAGCAGAAAAAGCCAAGGCACAAGCTGAATACACGGAAATAAACAAACAAGTGAAGAGGAGCATCAGAACCGACAAACGTAAATATGTGGAAGATTTAGCAACGACGGCGGAAAAGGCTGCAAGAGAAGGAAACATGAGACAATTGTATGACACGACAAAGAAACTCTCTGGAAATCGCCGCAAACCAGAACGACCAGTGAAAAGCAAGGAAGGCAAGGTAATCACCAACATTGAAGAGCAACAAAACAGGTGGGTAGAACACTTCAAAGAACTCTTGAATCGACCAGCTCCACTGAACCCACCCAACATCGAAGCAGCACCCACGGACCTCCCAATCAATGTTGGCCCACCAACAATTGAAGAAATCAGCATGGCCATCAGACAAATCAAGAGTGGCAAAGCAGCAGGACCGGACAACATCCCAGCAGAGGCACTAAAAGCAGACGTAGCGGCAACTGCACGGATACTCCACATTCTCTTCAATAAGATTTGGGATGAGGAACAAGTACCAACAGACTGGAAAGAAGGACTTCTGATCAAAATACCGAAGAAAGGCGATCTCAGCAAGTGTGATAACTACAGGGGCATCACTCTTCTCTCAATACCGGGAAAAGTCTTCAACAGGGTATTGTTAAACAGGATGAAGGACTGCGTAGACGCCCAACTTCGTGACCAACAGGCAGGATTCCGTAAGGATAGATCGTGTACAGACCAAATCGCAACTCTACGGATCATTGTGGAACAATCAATTGAATGGAATTCATCACTCTCTCTCCACTTCATTGACTACGAAAAGGCATTTGATAGCGTGGACAGAACAACACTATGGAAACTTCTTCGACACTACGGCGTGCCTCAGAAGATAGTCAATATCATACAGAACTCATATGATGGATTACACTGCAAAATCGTGCATGGAGGACAGTTGACAAAGTCGTTCGAAGTGAAGACCGGTGTTAGGCAAGGTTGCTTACTCTCACCCTTTCTCTTTCTCCTGGTGATCTACTGGATCATGAAGACGTCAACGTCTGAAGAGAAGCGCGGGATACAATGGACATCTAAGATGCAGTTGGATGATCTAGACTTCGCAGACGATCTGGCCCTTCTATCCCAAACGCAACAACAGATGCAGGAGAAGACAAACAGTGTGGCAGCAGCCTCAGCAGCAATAGGTCTCAATATACACAAAGGGAAAAGCAGGATTCTCCGATACAACACAGAATGCACCAATCCAATCACAATTGACGGATAAGATTTGGAAGATGTAAAAACCTTTACGTATTTGGGCAGCATCATTGATGAACAGGGTGGATCTGATGCAGATGTGAAGGCGCGGATCGGCAAAGCAAGAGCAGCATATTTACAACTGAGGAACATCTGGAACTCAAATCAACTGTCAACCAACACAAAGGTCAGGATTTTCAATACAAATGTCAAGACAGTTCTACTGTATGGGGCAGAAACCTGGAGAACTACAAAAGCCATCATCCAGAAAATACAGGTGTTTATTAACAATTGTCTACGCAAAATACTTCAGATCCATTGGCCGGACACTATTAGCAACAACGTACTGTGGGAGAGAACAAACCAGATCCCAGTGGAGGAAGAAATCAGGAAGAAGCGCTGGAAGTGGATAGGACACACATTGAGGAAAGCACCCAACTGCGTCACAAGACAAGCCCTCACATGGAATCCTGAAGGTCAAAGGAAAAGAGGAAGACCAAAGAACACATTACGCCGGGAAATGGAGATAGACATGAGAAAAATGAACAAGAATTGGATGGAACTAGAAAAGAAGGCCCAGGATAGAGTGTGTTGGAGAATGCTGGTCAGCGGCCTATGCTCCATTGGGAGTAACAGGCGTAAGTAAGTAAGTAAGTAACATTCATACCAGAGCAAGTGTCATAACATGTATTATAAAAGTAGTGCGAAGATCACAAATAGAACAAGGATTCACATCAAAATAATCACTTATTGAGATATAAAACCAAGCAATTCTATTCAGAAATTGTTAACCAACTAGTCTCCAGTCTGTCAAATCTACGAATGAGGAGAATATCTCAACAACATATCATATCTGCAACAATAAGCGATGTTCTCAAAGCAGTCACATTGAATTATTGTATCTCACAAACTATCAAATTATATATGATGTCTACCATGACTTTTCTCGCACTTACTTGATTCATAAGAGTTCACTGTCCTTGAGTTACGGTCTGTTGACAGTCGTATATTTATCACTATTTTTGACATAATATTTATGCGATTATGAACTTCGATACGAAGCACTCTGTGAAGCCGCTGATCAATGAACGACCATGAAGAGTCTGCTAGTACAAGATGATTTTCTAAATTATCAAGTTCGAAATATTTTATTTCGGACAGTTATTAGAAATTGATGAACAGCAGTATCTTAGAAATCGGATATTTCAGAAAGATATTGGAGGTTTCCTACTCAGCACAAGGCTTCTAGAACAAATTACACAAAAATGAAATATTCATTACAGCCGACTGGATTGAAACCTTCATCATATCGTTGAACTGGTAATGTTCTTTGAATCGTTTCCATAAGAAATGATTGAGCATTTAGCTGTTTCATCTAAATCTCGGAAAGATTACGACTTGTATAACAAAGCAGTCTGCGTTAAGCCGTACATATAATTAGCGAGAAAGATAATCATTACGCAGGTATTTGAACACCTATTTTAAACCTCATTATCTCAAAGAAATTATTCGCTGTCAAATCGTCTTTTGTGAAAACAGCTAATGGTACAGGTAAGTAAACATTGAATCAAAATTTGTTCACACGTGCGAAATCTTCTACATAGTGAAAAGAATGTATTGAGTGTTCTTTACAAAGTAATTTCTGTACATAATACATTCACATAGACATTCATTCATCGCATAGTCATTCTTAAATATTATCCAAAAAAAATAGGAAATCTTTATAACAATTTATCTTAACCTATTTGTTTCCCATTTATAACACATAAACAGTATTGTCAGAGAAAGTAGATCAAATGAAATGTCTCGCTGTTTTATGACGTCCAAGTTCCATGTGTGAACAAACACTCCACAGTTCATGATATGTGTATTAAGAGTCGGTTGTTTCATGTGGAATTAAGGAAGATATTGCACAAATGAGAATGAGTTTCATAACATCAGATGTCATTGAAAAAAATTGGTGACCTTTTGGTTTCTTAAAATTGCAATAGTAATACGACTTCAGAAACAAGGCATTTGATATTTGTTTTGAAGGATAAATGTTCAGCTCATTTAAATTACGTTCACTTGAGTATATTGATTACTGTTTCAACTAAAGGAATCGTCTGAGAGAACATAGAAAATATCCAATGACATCTGATGTCGGCGACAGTCGGCATTTTTACCCTTATGTATAACAATGACTTGCTCATTTTTTTATTATAAAATTTTAACTATCCACTGATAAATTCACTCACACACCAACAAAAAAGTCGAACCTGCACATCTCAGTCTTTTCGCTACCCATTGACCACTGTAAATAACTGAATTGAAATCAAGTTATCTGTGACTTCAATTTAACTTCCGTCATTATTTTTATCACCACGAAATAGAATCAAGATGTTGTGATGAATATGCATTTATGTTGTTTCAGATTTCGCTGTCAAATTTCATCGACAATCAATTTCAATGTTGGTGATCAGATTATTATTATTTCACTATGCTTTGCATTGATTTACAAAATCACCCTGCTTAACTTCTGAATCAATGTGAGGTTGAAAATAAAGTGTCTTTAGATTTGTCATTCATTAGGTGTAAGAAAGAATTAATTTTGTGAAGAACGTCCATATTAACTGGTTAACATCAATTAACATAATTATTGTGAAGATTTTCGATATGTACAAAATTTGATGCATATGGCGTTGAATTGTTGTAAATATGAAAATGGAATAGGCTTTGAAAACGCACTATCAATATGTTACTGAATAATGAATATTCAAAGTGAACACATTGCGTCGGATAATAGAAGCAGATATGAAAACGATGAATTACAACTGGACGGAGCTAGAAAGGATTGCCCAGGACAGGGTTGGATGGAGAACGCTGGTGAGCGGCCTATGCTCCTTCACGAGGAGTAACAGGCTTAAGTAATTAAGTAAAGTGAATTATACATTATACATCTTGAAGCAAAATTGCAATATCACACGTGAGTGAGAGTCACATTAAGAGCTTCACCTGATGTTGTTCATTGTTCACAGTCAAGCCTTTCGAACCATTGGTTATTGTAAATAATTGAAATGAAATAAAATTATCTGTGTCTTCAATTCATCATCTATCGTCAACTGTCATATCACCACCCAGATCAGAAACACATGTGCTTTGTATGAAAGTGAAGTAAACCAGTAGTACTTGGATTTGATATTTCCTTTAGGAAATGGCTAATCATAATGCTTCACTCAACTAATCGTGTGTTGTCATATGATGAAGCTGAGTTTCAAGACAGGCAACGAGTGTATGCGATTATATGAGATACAGTGTTTTATGGCTGTATGTTAGTAAATGCACTCAAGTAATTGAAACCTTCATCATATCATTGAACTAACGATATAGTCAACTGGTGTATGTTGATCGATCCGAAAGTGTAAGAGAGTCTTTAAATATTGATTACTTACTTACTTACTTACGCCTGTTACCCCCAATGGAGCATAGGCCGCTGACCAGCATTCTCCAACACACTCTATCCTGGGCCTTCTTTTCTAGTTTCATCCAATTCTTGTTCATTTTTATCATGTCTATCACCATTTCTCGGCGTTATGTGTTCTTTGGTCTTCCTCTTTTCCTCAGACCTTCAGGATTCCATGTGAGAGCTTGTCTTGTGACGCAGTTAGGTGCTTTCCTCAGTGTGTGTCTTATCCACTTCCAGCGCTTCTTCCTGATTTCTTCCTCCACTGGGATCTGGTTTGTTCTCTCACACAGTAGGTTGTTGCTAATAGTGTCCAGCCAATGGATCTGAAGTATTTTGCGTAGACAATTGTTAATAAACACCTGTATTTTCTGGATGATGGCTTTTGTAATTCTCCAGGTTTCTGCACCATACAGTAGATCTGTCTTGACATTTGTATTGAAAATCCTGACCTTTGTGTTGGTTGACAGTTGCTTTGAGTTTCAGGTGTTCTTCAGTTGTAAATATACTGCTCTTGCTTTACCGATCCGCGCCTTCACATCTGTATCAGATCCACCCTGTTCATCAATGATGCTGCCCAAATACCTAAAGGTTTTTACATCTTCCAAATCTACTCCGTCAATTATGATTGAATTGGTGCATTCTGTGTTGTATCGGATAATTCTGCCTTTCCCTTTGTGTATATTGAGACCTATTGCTGCTGAGGCTGCTGCCACACTGTTTGTCTTCTTCTGCATCTGTTGTTGCGTTTAAAATAGAAGGGCCAGATCGTCTGCGATGTCTAGATCATCCAACTGCATTTTAGATGTCCATTGTATCCCGCGCTTCTCTTCAGACGTTGACGTCTCCATGATCCAGTCGATCACCGGGAGAAAGAGAAAGGGTGAGAGTAGGTAACCTTGCCTAACACCGGTTTTCACTTCGAACGACTTTGTCAACTTCCTCCATGCACGATTTTGCAGTTTAATCCATCATATCAGTTCAGTATGATATTGACTATCTTCTGAGCCACGCCGTAGTGTCGAAGAAGTTTCCATAGTGTTGTCCTGTTCACGCTATCAAATGCCTTTTCCTTGTCAATGAAGTTGATGAATTCCATTCAATTGATTGTTTCACAATGACCTAGCCCAACTTCGTGACCAACAGGCAGGATTCCGTAAGGATAGATCGTGTACAGACCAAATCGCAACTCTACGGATCATTGTGGAACAATCATTTGTGCAATATCTTCCTTAATTCCACATGAAACAACCGACTCTTAATACACATATCAAGAACTGTGGAGTGTTTGTTCACACATGGAACTTGGACGTCATAAAACAGCGAGACATTTCATTTGATCTACTTTCTCTGACAATACTGTTTATGTGTTATAAATGGGAAACAAATAGGTTAAGATAAATTGTTATAAAGATTTCCTATTTTTTTTGGATAATATTTAAGAATGACTATGCGATGAATGAATGTCTATGTGAATGTATTATGTACAGAAATTACTTTGTAAAGAACACTCAATACATTCTTTTCACTATGTAGAAGATTTCGCACGTGTGAACAAATTTTGATTCAATGTTTACTTACCTGTACCATTAGCTGTTTTCACAAAAGACGATTTGACAGCGAATAATTTCTTTGAGATAATGAGGTTTAAAATAGGTGTTCAAATACCTGCGTAATGATTATCTTTCTCGCTAATTATATGTACGGCTTAACGCAGACTGCTTTGTTATACAAGTCGTAATCTTTCCGAGATTTAGATGAAACAGCTAAATGCTCAATCATTTTCAAAGATTGATGGTGATTATCAATTTTCAACTGTTGTTTTATCAGGCTATCGGTGTTTCGAACTAAGATTGATCAGTCTCTTATTGATACATGTGCATCTTGTGAGGATTGTCTCGATGTTGCCATAATTCACCAGCATTGTAGCAAAGATGGATGACTGCTAGTAGTACAATTAATACCATTCCAAAACACTCATGGAAAGATTCAAGCAAACAATACGAAAGTGCATTAGAAAATTTCACCAATGTATTTTCAACTGGAAAATAATACGTTCGTGAATAAACATATTTGTTGCAGATGCTGGACTGATTTCAACTAAACAATGAATGAGTACTAACGCTTAGTAATTCGGCGTATCAGAAGAGCTTGAAACAAGATTAATACTACTACTACTACTTCTTAACAAAAATAACATTTTCAACACTATTTATTCGCTTGATCGTCTGAAGTGGTCAAACACTCAGTTTTCAAGTGCATTGTGCGACAAACACAATCACGTTAAATTCATTTAATCTAATAACGTGCTCTAGAAGTAATCTCAAAGCACTATCATCACCAGTCGATCGAACTGCGTATTTGCAGTAATTTCACAATACCAATTCATTCATTTTACTTTGGAAGATAGGCATGTTTACAATCATAGCGCTGACAACTGTTGGATTGTGGATTGATCTATCCATTCGAAACCGTAATACCCAGAACCGACTGTGATAGAATTCAAATAAAGGAACAACGCGAATGTAGTTGACATAGGTTATTCTCACTCGTCATCTACTGCTGACAAACCCGGGAGCTCAGTTCGCCTTGAATTGGTTTACTTTGTCTAACTTCACAAAGGATGCAATGTTCTACGTTCTTTATCTTAAAATTGTTTGGATTCTAGAATGAGATGTGAAAACTTGCGAATTCTCCACGATCTAACTGTTTGAGTAGTGAATAACATTGCGTACTGTCATACGTATTGAACGCTGCAATGTTTACCAAATAGGAAATAAGTGTCTTTTTAGTATGCAAGACAAATATTCTTCTTCTTTAAATGATTTCATTCCTCACTAGTACATATTCAATAGAGAATAATTAAAACTTTGTACTTATTACCAATATGTAAATATTTTAATTTCAAACCCAAAATAGCTCAACGTCTCAATTGCAACCAGTTTCGACAATTAAAGAAAATGGAAGGAGAAATAAGTGCAAGCAAACGTGACTTTTTCTGAAGTTCTTTGTTCACGTCATTATCGACTGACAATTTTTACTGAAGTCAATTGCAAAAATTGACATTTGACTGAAATCAATCGGAATTTCATCATGAAATATTTGAACTAAATAGATAAACAGACTGAGCAAAACTAGAGACTTGCTATTCAAGTTTACATGTATGCAACGTCGATTTCACTTTCACACGTGTGGATCAGAGTGAGTTTATTATCAACTGATTCATTCTACTATGGAAAATAAACATGTTCACAATAGTAGCATTGGCACATATTCAATTGAAGACTGTTCCCTTCATTAAAAATCTCAATATCCGGAACTGACTAAGATAGAATTCGACTAAATAACATGTGCGAATATAGTTGTCCAAGGTTATTCACACTCGTCATCTACTGCTCACAAGCCCAACACCTTATTTCGCCGTGAATTGGTCAACTTTGTTTAACTACACTAATGATGCAATGCTCTACGTTAGTTATCTTGAAATTATATGCATTCTAGAACGAGATCTGCAAACTTGCGAATTCCGCCTGATTTATATGTTTGAATAGTAAATGAAATTACGTATTATCATAATGTATTATATTATGTTATCATATTATCGCTGAGAATATTATATTATTATTAATAATGACGTGATATGAATTAAAAACATCATAGTTTTGTTGACCTCAGTTGCTTTTGTTTTGTAGAAATATCAATGATCATGCTTTCTTGTTGTCTATCACTATATTCTATCTTTTTGGTCAATATAGTATGATGTTCTCCATTGTGAAGTGAACGAGATATGAATCTTAATTAAAATTAGGAATGTCGGTTTCTAATGATGCATGCATATGACTGACAATCAGCTACAACACACCTGAAGCAAAGGTGAATAAAAATTTCATTTATCTAACAATCGCTGCTTTTCTGTAAACAAAATGAAGTGAAAACAAATGCTTTGTTTATCGATTAATAGAATGTTTTGCTTCTGCTATGAACAAGCACTGTAATCATTTATTATCTAAATTAAAATGAGTTTATTAACCGTTTTCTCATAGAATCATTTTGTTTACACGTCCTCAGTTTATCAATTAATTTAACTCTCATTAATAATCCTGATGACACTTCACTCAACTGGATAACTCGTTCCACTTATTTTGGCCATTGGACTAAGTTCAATCGACCTGAAGACGTTCAATGTGATAAACTAGGGAAAGGTCTATTATAGTGCTATTTTCGTATTAGTTACAAGCAGATGTTTCTTCAAGGAACCCTGTGAATAATCCATTTTTCAATCAACGTGTTATATATCAGCTATGTTTCCTCAATGATTGTATCGATTAAGCATATATTAATAGCTCTATTTGCCAGCAAGCACATAACTTAGAGACGAACAGATTGCTATGCAATCAACTTGTCTACAATATGTGTTGTTAAAGAATAAATGGACATACATTGTACATTTCAAAAGTAATTCTTTGAGACTTACTCCAGTAACCCCAATATTGATTTGTTTTTCATGTGGTTGTTGGCACACAAATTCAATAGTCTGTTAATGGTACATTGCCAAACAGGGAAGCAACATCTTGAGATATCACCCGTTTCCCATTTAATGTCAGATGTTCTACTTTGGAAATGAAATCAACGACGTCTTTCAACTTCTGTTGAAGACTAGTTTGTGTAAAAGATCTAGAACTCGAACTAGGCACTTCATAGTTTAAGGATATGGCGAGCCATACATATCTAAAACTGGGCGAAAACCTGTCAAGTGAACTTTGGGTAAATCATATGATCGCGGTATGTTCAATCCAGTGTGTTTAATTTAGTCGTGTATGTTTGAAGTATCTGTTTGTTTATTAATTCCTTAAGTAAAACAATCAGATATTTTTCTGCATTCATGCTAATGTTCTTTACGTCGTTGAGTTTTTTAATTTTGGTCGGATCATTCAAAATCGATTTCATTTTATCAATGTAATCGGCATTGTTTATCGGGACTAGCTCTAATCCTTTGTCCGGCTTGCTTATGGTTAGAATTTGGAAACTAATTAGGTACTTTAAATGCAATTAGATCCCCACGTGATTTCAAAATTTGAAAAATTCCAATATATTAAATCTAAAACAATCTGTATAACCGAACAATATTTTTTTATTACATCCTTATGCTCATCTCACAGATGCGGAAACGTGGTTGGAATTTGGTAATGATTGTGTATGGACTATGAGATATCTTAAAGGATAGTGGAATTATTTTTGCCGGAACAGATTTTTTCCTAGTGCTAGAACCCTTGAACAACCGTGCTGAACGAAACATACTCATTACAAATACACATAAGTAATCTGGAAAGTATTCTTCCACAAAGAGAATCTATGGTAAAAAAACCGTCTAAGTGGTTATGAACGTCGACAACCTGCAGGTTAATCTGCACACCCATTTTGTTAATATTATGTATGTCATCTGAACTTAATAGTTGTTTGAGTCGATTTTCACATTTTTCAATTAATCCATGATAGTCGTTATCGCAATACGTGTTTGTGTGTAAAATGTTTGACACACGTCACCTCTTTAATGTAACTCCTGGTATAAGAATTAAAATATAGCATATTTTTGGGTTGCATATAGTAATATAATCAGGCAACTCGGACACGCTGACCCCACGACTTACTGATAATTTAGAATCTACTACAACAACAGTATCTATTTTCCACTGACATTTAATCAATCACTACTATAACCAGTTAAACATAATGGTTTCAGGAAATCGTCATAAAGCATTGTCATGACTTGAAAACTATGTAACAAGATTTGTAAAATTGATGAAGCTATTAAGAAAAACGGTCGGTTAACTGACGTGTCTGAAGATCTGTCATATTCGGACTAACTGTCATCACCGTCTAGATATTTACCAAGTTATCTACTTCCTTGTTAGTATTCAAATATCAACTTGCCAAATAATTGCATAAGCTACTCTTGTACTTTTGTGAAATGCGGAAATATGTAAATGATAAGAATAGGTTATTCAAGCAGGCTGCCTGTATGATCGAGGAAATGACTTCATATCTAAACAAAACGTACTCAATTTGACAAGCAAGGTGGAAAATTGCTTGGAATTCTTCTTTTCCAAGGTTACACTTTTATTCTTCCAGTTAGCCTACTAATGCATATGGACATCAACTGACTTGCTGAGTTACATGAGAGGTTTTACCATTATCAAAATTTATACAGTATTTTTTTCCAATTTCCTAGCACAAATTTCTTATACCGACATAAGTAGAAATGAACGTTAACTGACTTCATGAATTACATGAAATGTTTCACCATTATCAACATTTATAAAAGATTGTTTGTTCTCCTATTCCCTAGCACAAAATTCTTATAACGACATAAGTTAAGCTCTTAACTAGTGTTGATTGATATGCATTTTAACGTGGTTTATCAAAATAACATTATGACAATCTAGAATTTTACGGTTTGCTGTATTACTGAAATAATACTAATAACATAGTAGGTCGTTATTTTGCCTTCTATCTGGTGACTAGTTCAAAGGGGTAGTTCTCAGAGTTTACGTAAACAGCTCGACTGAATCTTATCGGGAGTGAGTAAATTGCTCAACGAGGACAATTGTAGGCGGTCGCTCAAATTATACGATAACACCGATTGATACCGACATTGTGGTTTAATGTTTAGGCATTTGCCCACCACACCTAAGGTCCTAGATTGTAGTACCAGGTGCAATAGTCTGGATGTGCACAGCCGCGTAGTCCCATATTGGGATGGAGAGACTGTCCAGTGTTTCGAATTTTTAACTGTGGCTCGACAACATTGATTCGTGATCTCAATGAAGACTCAACATTGCGATCCGTTTACAGAAGCTCGTTAAAGGTCTATTTTATTTTGAACACAATCAGATCACATCAAGTATTTACGAAGGAAATAATTTTGGAAACAATGAATATCAATCGTGAGAAATTGTATCAAGCTTGTTGTTGTTGTAACTGGCCTTAGGTATCGTCAGCTGTTCAGTTTGTCCGATGATGTCTGAACGTTTTTCACGATGTTTCAGCATGAATGTACTGAGGCTGCAACAACCCACCGAGTATTTTATATCACACACCGAGAATGTAATATTTTTTTCAAAGCCTCAAAATCTTAAGATTTTGTAAGCAGTTTGAGCACTAGCGTGACCACGAGAATATAATTTATGGACGAGCCAATCAGAAGCGTTTGAGACATTCTAAGTGCAAGGCGCCAATTTCAGTGTCCGATGCTCACTTACAATCGCTTCACTGCGGATTTTACCGAAGATATTTCAAATGAGCGGCTACAACAAACGTGATTACTAAGAAGTTCCTTTGCTTTCGACTGCTGTAATCAAATGACTGCTGCACCGTTTCCCTACTATCGTGATGATGTTGTGTCCCGATTATATTTGTGTTGAAAGAAGAAGTGTGTTAGAACAGGAAATGTTTCGCTGGATCCCGATTGATACTAAGGCATATCATGAAAATTGTTGTGAACTGAATTATAAAAGTATCAGTCATACTGGCTACAACCCTTCATATATTTTGATTGTCTGATCAGTCTTTATGGTTCAACGTCTAAAAAACCTACTGGCTTTTAATTAACTGTGTCATTTATGATGTAGGCGAGATTTCCGTGTCCCAACCAAATAGCTACGCTTTATTCTGTTGATCTGGAGCACAAACATTGAGATTCGGTGATTTTCGTAGGTTATTATTATTATTTATTCATGAGTGTACATAAAAATTGCCACGTATTTTAAGAACGCGAAGTAATCAATGCCTGAGGTGGGAATGTAGTACCATGTAAGGATGTAAAATCAGTGTATAAGATAGAAAATCCTTACCAACCAAGGTGACTTTGACATGCGATAAGCATGCTGGACAACTGTCTACTTCGATGAGCGAGGTTTTCTAGTGTAGGGAACTAGCGGCAACTACACTGAAACGTGGTATCACTGCATGAAGCCTCTGTCGATCAAGCCTATCAATATCAATAAATGCGGACTACTTGGTTCAGGTCGACATGATCATCATAACCGATTGTTAGATTTCTCGAACTATATGGCTGAAAATCATTTGCAGTGGCATTGTCACTCTCACTCTACGTCTTTTCTTCGAAATTCTGAGGATCGCAATTCTTCGTCATATTGTGTCGGTTCTTCTTTCAATAATTTATAACTTCTCAAATCGTATATTCGTATATAGTTATTCATTTCTACTGACAACGATACTATTACTTCATCTGTTTTTCTGACATTTAGGCTGACAAATTATTCTTCATGTGCTAAACATAATTTCGCTTATTGAACGAAGTCATTTGGACATACGCATTGTGGTTTCTCCTAGAATATAAAATACCGTTTCTGCTAATATTCTGGTGCTCCGTGTCTGAGGCTTATCTCACGTTTAAGAAAGTCAAACTACAGAGTGGTTGGTGGCAGTGGAGACAAATCAAATGGCGAATCCCTTTTGATAAACCAAGTACATATTGATAGGCTTATGTGTCATGGTTCAGACGTAAGACAAGGTTATTACAGCAATGGTGACACTTGTTTGCGTTTGGTAGTAGATGATATAAAAACCTCGGTTGCTACAAAAAGCAGAAACCCAAATCACAAGAAAAGAGCATGTAGGGATGGCAAAATGCTATTGAAATTATCCATTTGCTTACATACGACTGATACCCTATTTTGGGGGAGCATCGGTCTCTCATTAGCATTCTCCACCTAACTCTAACCTGTGCAGTCCATTTCATTTGCTATTCATTCCTTTCATGTCTGCTTCCAATTCACAACGTGGTGAGTTCTTTGACCTCGCACGTTTTTGTTTCCCCTCAGGATTCCAAGGATGTGCTTGCCCTGTGTATTCAGCTTCTGCGTATTATGTTCATGTGCTTTTTCAGCTGTTGATTATTTTCGTTTTCTTCTTCTTTATATCTTAGATCTTGTGCAAAGTTTCCATGAAGATCTATTTATAATGATGATGCATTTGGCGCTCCAGCACGTGCTGACACGTTGAAAGTGATGTTTCTTTGACCTTTTTCGAGTTGACCTCAATAGTAGTTTCTTCTTCTCTGAAAGGCTTGAAACTTGTAGCTAAATGTTATCTTGAATTCACTGAGTTTGTCAAGATCTCAAATAAAGTCTGTATTGAACCTTTATAATGCCTTTTTAACAGTCGTCAATGTTTTGTTAGCCTCAGTTTCATATGAGCAACCACCAAGTGTCAATCTGCAATTATGTCAGCCGCTCAAGTAATCCTTAAAAACGATCACCATGCCAAGCAATTTTCTTTACACACTGCCGCGCTTACTGTTTGAACATTTCAATGCATGAAACTTTACAAATACTTTACTTATTTTACCGTATAGACTTCATGCCCTAAGCACCCTTATTCCAACATTATTCAGTCCATCGTTGGAGTACACGCAAGGCTAGTCTTCGTGGATACCGATAGTTGAATTCTGCAAATCGGCTTATATTTTGAATTTATTCAAATGCTATAAATTTCACAATTATAATCAGTCAGATATCCATCAGTGACATTGAACTAGGAGAAATGTACATTGGTCCAAGTTGTCATATTATATGGACAGTGCAATATAGTAAGAAAGTGAAGACGATTCGAGAAGACAGGATTAATTCATACAAGTGAATGTAGATCATTTAAAACCAAAAATCTGGATATAAACATTCGGAAAATATATATATGCTTCATTGTGATCAGTTAGGAGCAACGTTACCTGACAATGAGACTGAACAGTATATGTTTGGTGAAGTACTTTGTGTACTGGTAAGGAAACCGTTCGACAAAACACTAAGCAAAAACTTCACCGTATTGACAAAAATCTGTGTCACAATTCACTCACATAAAATGCTTATTCAGTCACGTGCTGTACTAAGTGAGAAACGAGGTCAATAAGAAAACACGCGTGGTCTATGGTATTCGACAATTTTGTTTGGAATGAGAAACGACTGACTATTCGTTTCAAAAATAAAGAAATGCTTATTTGTTTTACCTGATTCTCAGAAAATAGTTGAACAGCAACACGTAATCCATAGAAAAGATTCATTCAGTCAATTATTGAATCAAGTGGAAAACGAAGTCAATAAATAAAAATAAGTGACAGAAAGTATTTGACAATATTGTTTAAAAGGAGCAACGGTTGGCTATTCATTTCAGAAATAAAGAAAGTTTATCGTTTCCTTTGATTTCTAGATAATAGAGGTTGTCGAACAAGTACTAAAAACAACACTTGAACTCACTGTGCTCACATCACCAATCTAAATCAGTAGATGAATTGTGATAACAGAGTTCATGATCACTCTCATGGTCTTAATCTGCAGTAGAAGATGGCATGTTCACAGAACGAATATTGCAATTATTAATGCTGATTTCGTAATCTATCATAACCCCTCTCATCATGTTGAGGTGTGTTGTATCGTTAGGAAAAAGCGCTTATCACAAACGACGGTCAATCTATAGTAAGTCATCACAAGTAACTTTTCATTTCATCTGTGAGTTTGACGTGAGAATTCTATAGACGTCTTTGAAATTAACATTTAGCATATTAGGGTAATCAAATGCATTTGTACATTGAGGTAAATAAAGCATGGCTATATTTTCTCTCGTCATGGGAATACTAGTCACTATTAATTTCTGTTTTTCATTGAAGTTGACGATGACTATGACACATGTGGTTTGGTACACAGAAATAAGTGAACTGTTCGATGCACATGGAAGCGGCTAATATGATAAGCTATTATTTTATAGATACATGAAGGAGTTTCTCGTTTGTCTTATCTCAGTTTTTGCGCATAAAATCTTCATTTAGCTTTTACTGACAAATCGGTACCCATTAGCATCATGATTTTGTCCACAATGAATGTAACAGATAGACGATAATATGCTTGCACGGAGCAGTTAGTCTGGATATCATGTCATACAATTCATTACATAATTTGTCTGTTTATGACAATCAAGGAGTTTGACAATCGAATTACTGATAGCAATAAAATCCATTCAGCTCATGTCTTCTAAAGCTTACCTCATAAATACCAAATAACAGAAGCAGTGAACATGATTTAAATCCGTCCTTGAAATTAATTAAGTTTGCCTGTTCAATCCATAGCTTTCTACATTTCCTCCTCTAATCCATTACCCAAATACACACTAGCTCAAAGAATCAATGAGACGGAAATCCTTGAATAACATTCACGGATAATATATTTAATAAAAGATTGTTCAGGTGATGGAGGTTATGATGAATTGTCTTTCATGCCAGTGAAAGTGTTTGTGGAAAGTAATCCACTAAGATGTCATTTCATTCAACACTTTGAACGATGTTGAAAAAAAATGAAAACACCGGTTTATGGAAAGTAAATTTTATGGTCTTGAACAAATGAATCACATGACGAGGATTGCTGTCTGTTGGAGCAAAAGTGACATAATTGATCGTGAATAGTTTCTTCATTATCAATGTCACTCGGTGTTAACTAAACACGTTACGCAAATACGGAAACGAACGAAAGATTAACGAAATTGCACGGTTACGAAAGGACCAGGCGGACAGCTAATGAAATCAAGAGTCGGATACAAGAAAAGCAGAGTTTGGATAATATTTTACAGTGTTCACAATTCAGGTATCAGTCAATATAAGTTTAAAAGTGGACTCCATATATTGGATCAGTTGTTTCTTCACAAATGGCGTTAGAACTAAGCGTGATTTCTAGCCAGGAAAGCTAAAAATGATACAAATATGATTGTCATTTGACAGTTAACGTTAGGAATTGGATACAACGACTGCATTCATGAGACAAAAATAGGTAGATTGCCTATATCCGCTCTCAACGATTTTCTGAGTAAGAAAAAATATTGATCATGCAAGTCACTAAATGTATAGACGACAAAGATGGGACGGTCTGCCGGACAATATTATCGAACCATTTAGAATAAAGAAATATTACGTTCACTTTTTATATTACTAAACAGATGACAATAATGATGATAACAGTAATAATATATATAATGATGAAAAAAATTGGCCTCTGATAACACTCATAAAATAGATTCTATTCTACGACCAATTTCGTTTAAGAATAATTTGGTTGTCTGAATTGTAAGAATTCACACATTTCTTTATACTGCTATGACCACTAGATCACATGACAGTGTAGATCAAATGCTTATCGCCTACATATCACTTCTTGGTTCATTATCTGCCTCATGTACATATGTACTCAGGCCATTAAGGGTAAATACAAAGAAATATGTATTTTCTTTGCGTTCAACAATGACTTAGCTTTTAGTAAATAAATCCAAAATATTTTGTTTGACCCTTTACGATAATGCTGGAGCAATGTTCAAGTTTACTCAGTATTTGTAGACGTATTGTCTATTTTGTTACCGCTCTGGTAATAGACCTAACCATGAAATCGTGTATTTGTCAGGATCTGACCACCAAACGTAGAAGATCTTACGTGGACGTCACATCATTGTATAAACTGACTCGTTCTCTCGTGAGAATCAAAATATGATTTAACCCACATCAGGAAGACACATTCGAGCTGAAGGCAGAACAATCTGAATAAATAAGACAAGATATACAAGAACGAAAATGATATATGTTTACAGTGTTTACTCACGGCAAAAGCGAGACATTCTATTAATCGATAAACAAAGCATTTGTTTTCACTTCATTTTGTTTACAGAAAAGCAGCGATTGTTAGATAAGTGAAATTTTTATTCACCTTTGCTTTAGGTGTGTTGTTGGTGATTGTCAGTCATATGAATGCATCATTAGAAACCGACATTCCTAATTTTAATTAAGATTCATATCTCGTTCACTTCACAATAGAGAACATCATACTATATTGACCAAAAAGATAGAATATAGTGATAGACAACAAGAAAGCATGATCATTGATATTTCTACAAAACAAAAGCAACTGAGGTCAACAAAACTATGATGTTTTTAATTCATATCACGTCATTAATAATAATAATATAATATTCTCAGCGATAATATGATAACATAATATAATACATTATGATAATACATAAATTCATTTACTATTCAAACATATAAATCATGCGGAATTCGCAGGTTTGCAGATCTCGTTCTAGAATGCATATAATTTCAAGATAACTAGCGTAGACAATTGCATCATTAATGTAATTAGACAAATTTGACCAATTCACAGCAAAATAAGGTGTTGGACTTGTTAGCAGTAGATGACGAGTGTGAATAACCTTGGACAACTATATTCGCACATGTTATTTAGTCGAATTCTATCTTAGTCAGTTCCGGATTTCAAGGTTTTTAATGAAGGGAACAGTCTTCAGTTGAAGATTTGCCAACGCTACTATTGTGAACATGTTTATTTTCCAAAGTAGAATGGGTCAGTTGATAATAAACTCACTCTGATCCACACGTGTGAAAGTGACTTTGACGTTGCATACATGTAAACTTGAATAGCAAGTCTCTAGTTTTGCTCAGCCTGTTTATCTATTAAGTTCAAATATTTCAGTAAAATGTCAATTTTTGCAATTGACTTCAGTAAAAATTGTCAGTCGATAATGACGTGAACAAAGAACTTCAGAAAAAGTCACGTTTGCTTGCACTTATTTCTCCTTCCATTTTCTTTAATTGTCGAAACTGGTTGCAATTGAGACGTTGAGCTATTTTGGGTTTGAAATTAAAATATTTACATATTGGTAATAAGTACAAAGTGTTAATTATTCTCCATTGAATATGGACTGGTGAAGAATGAAATCATTTAAAGAAGAAGAATATTTGTCTTGCATACTAAAAAGACACTTAATTCCTATTTGGTAAACATTGCAGCGTTCAATACTTATGACAGTACGCGATGTTATTCACTGCTCAAACAGTTAAATCGTGGAGAAATCGCAAGTTTTCGGATCTCATTCTAGAATGCAAACAATTTTAGGATAAAGAACGTAGAACATTGCATCCTTTGTGAAGTTAGACAAAGTAAACCAATTCAAGGCGAACTGAGCTCCCGGGTTTGTCAGCAGTAGATGACGAGTGAGAATAACCTATGTCAACTACATTCGCGCTGGTTTTTTAGTTGAATTCTATCACAGTCGGTTCTGGGTATTACGGTTTCGAATGGATAGATCAATCCACAATCCAACAGTTGTCAGCGCTATGATTGTAAACATGCCTATCTTCCAAAGTAAAATGAATGAATTGGTATTGTGAAATTACTGCAAATACGCAGTTCGATCGACTGGTGATGATAGTGCTTTGAGATTACTTCTAGAGCATGTTATTAGAATAAATGAATTTAACGTGATCATGTTTGTCGCACAATGCACTTGAAAACTGTTTGTGTGACCATTTTGGACGATCAAGCGAATAAATAGTGTTGAAAATGTTATTTTTCTTAAGAAGTAGTAGTAGTAGTAGTATAATCTTGTTTCAAGCTCTTCTGATACGCCGAATTACTAAGCGTTAGTACTCATTCATTGTTAGTTGAATTTAAAGCTTCCTCGGGTTTTGTCATTCATTTATTGTAGGCAAAGAACTAGTTATGTGAAGAATGCCCAATTAAACTGATTCACATCAATGAACATGAATGAAAAATAAGCCTTTTCGAGTACAAAACCGTCCGAGAATTCTTTGATTTTTCAAACATTGTATCTTCCTATAGTTAATTTCTCATTATTCAATCCAATTCAAATTAGCTCATTGTAAAATATCCCATTAAGCCTTTTAACACCTCACTCTTAGTTAAACATGTTAACTTTTAATTTATGATAATTCAGTGAATAGTATACTTAGATCAAATCAAGTTTGTTCACAAGAAATCCTGTCTAAATTTTCATTAGTTGTTTAATCTTGGTATCATTGAAACGTGCACCCATTTTCAGTTCGACATTGAATTAATCAAGTATAGGTAATAATGACAAAGTGTTTAGTATTCTCAGTTGAAGTTGTACCGGAGAAGAATCAAATCATTTAAAGAGGAAAAATAATTGGCCTGCTAATTAAAAACACTGAAGTACACTACATGTAACCAATAAGTAGATTCAATGACGTTTTGTGAATGCTGTATGGCATGAGGTAGACAAAAAGAATCCACAATCGCTATTGCTAAAAACCTAACAATCCCTTCAGCCATCACTATGAAACTGCATTGAGAAATTCATTATTGTGATAATAATGAATGTCTTCATTTGATATAATGTGTTTGAAACACTATAGAATTATAAGCTTAATGTGTTTTAACAAGTTTGGTTTACGAAAATGGCGAAAACATTGAAAAGATTTGATAACTGCCTGATATTGAATGCAATGCTCTTTTTACTGAGAATATTTAGAATATGTGCAAAATTTCGACACTCAATCAATTTAATGTTAACCAATCTACTTTAAACAGATCACTATTGACAGCCAATCAAAGAATAATTACAGGCGACAAACTGTTTGTTCGAGAATACAAGAGAACAAATTTCGAAACACAATGTAACAAACCACTTATTTTGATGCATCAATAGGGGTCAGAAATTTTAATGAACGTTGGACAAACTTCAACGGCAACCAGAAGAATACTGAATAACAATGTGTTAACACACCACCTTGATTGGTTAATAATGAACATATAATTCCATCGAGAGTAATCTTGCTAATGGTCAATTTGAATCATCGAATCGGAGAGAATTAACCAAACACGAAAAGCGCCTATATAAACCTGACAAGTTTCCGTTTAATTTAATTCACTAATTTGAACGAGAACGTGAACTGAGTGCTATTTGAACACACAAAGTAAATGAATGTGCAACTACTTTATATTGATATTTTGTTCACCGAAACCACTTCAGATACAATTTGTATTTGCTCTATCCATATTTGGTTTACTTGATCAACATGTGACTTTCCAAATTCACGGGCTGCCAAGATGTTTGTCAACTATCTGAGTGACATTAATATGAAAGATTAATTTTCAAAAATGATTCATATTTATATATTAGTAACCAATCAGATTCAGTTAACAATGCTCAGTCTCATTATTATCATTATTCACGAACAATTCGTCTCAATCAATCTCGTCAAATTGTGAATGGCAGTTTCAGTTAATTCAATATCACTCAGGTACGTTGAATAAATTCTGTAGTCTAGGTAATTATCCGTATATTTGTTTAGGATCAGATATTTAATAAAACGTACTCGTTGAGACGTTTTGATCAAGACGATGTTCAACAGATACCAACTCAGAGAACTTGATCTTGCATGAATCAAGTAAATGCTAGAAAAATATTCGTAGTCACCAAATATAATTTGATATTACATGGAATTCAATAATTATAACCGACTTCTATCACAATATTTCATATTGTTGCGCTTGTAATCAGTTTGAGTTATTTGGTATACCAACAAATAATTTGACGGTGAGATATTTCCTATTGTATAGTTTGGATATATTGGAGATAATTTTAGTTCAAAGAAAATTATTGACTTACGTAAATAGATAATTTCAAAAAAATAGACGATGCCAATATTTCAACAGAAATCTCGGAGTATACGTCTCGACAGCAACATGTATTCAACATACATGAGTGATATTGAATTAATTAAAACTGCCATTCACAGTTTGATGAGACTGATTGAGACGAATTGTTCGTGAATAATGATAATAATGAGACTGAGCATTGGTAACTGAATCTGATTGGTTACTAACATATCGATATGAATCATTTTTGAAAATTAATCTTTCATATTAATGTCACTCAGATAGTTGACAAATATCTTGGCAGCCCGTGAATTTGGAAAGTCAGATGACTATCAAGTAAATCAATTATGGATAGAGCGGATACAAATTGTATCTGAAGTGGTTTCGGTGAACAAAATATCAATATGTCAATGAATATAAAGTAGCTGCACAATCATTTACTTTGTGTGTTCAAATAACACTCAGTTCATGTTTTCGTTAAAATTAATGAATCATATTAAGATTGAAGTGGACAATATAAAAATCAACTGAATCGTTACCGTCAATCTAATTTGAAATGTGAAACAACACGTGATTGATCAAATTTATTTTTACCGATCTCGTTTCTGATTTACAAGTTGAGTATTGTTTATTTTTGAATATTGGATGGAAGTAGACCATAATTATTGTGGGTACAGGACAATCATCAATGTAGTTTCTAAGAGACATTGTTCAGTTTCTTATTTGGATGGCAACTTGAATAGTGCCACTTCTGTTCATTTCATCACACACGTTTCAATAGAACATCAAGCACTGGTTCCTAGTTTTGGAAATAAAATTGGAACACTTGTGAATAATGTTGCCGTCCGGGGTATGTTAAACCTTTTTTATTCAGCGTTTACTACTTTCACGACTGAAAACATCACCCATGTTTTATCAAGTTGAAAAGACCATGTGCATCTGTAGTCAGGTGTTGAATTTTATATAATCATTTGCCTCACTTTACATTACAATTTCCACTGATAAAAACAGGCCAACTAAATGATGAACGACAAAAAAGATTAATCACCCCAATTCAAAATAATATTGGAGTATTCTCATTCATTGGACATAACTAAGCACATAGATACAGGTCGATAGACATAATGACATAAGTCATGGAGAAGATTGATTATCAGTTAGTTGATCGTGCATTGACGAGACGCCCACCTTTCTTTTGATACATATGAAATCAAATTCTCTTCAGGCATTGAATTAACGAAAGCACACCATGTAATTGCAATCACACTGGAAACGATTTCCTAACTTCCGAAATCTCTGCTTTGTCATACATATCCGAAAAACTGAAGGTATAAACAAGTGAAGTCCCCGAATTACAATTTATCATAGCCAGTTTCAAAATTAATTTCACATCGTATAAATGTGTTCTTTCTTGTGAATATTAGCTTCGAGTAGCTACAAACAATTTTCACTTCACCATGTGTTAGACAACTGACATAACATTTCTACTCATGTGAAAATCATTACATCATCTAATGATCAGATTGCCTTCAATAGTCATCGAATAAGATTCATTAACTAACAGCATATAGACCAGAATTCCGCCACATTCATTGATATCTTCCGTTATAGTAGGTTGATAGAAATCTTTTCGTGAAAACTGTCGGTGATGGCTGGAAAAACAATGTCAATCTTTCTTTGTTGTTCCACTGAATTAACATAATTGAAAATTGATATTTTCTTTAAGAACAGCTGAATTTCTTGCAATGATCTTAATCATAAATCTGACGTCGTGAAAAGAAACTGTAAAACCATCAAACATTCAATGCAGTGCTCTATGAAGAACACAGTGACAGCTCATTTGTACACGTCTGAATGTAAGCACATGTTGAAATCCACCTAACGTCGTTGCTACAACTCATGGTTCATACTTGATATTCAAAGTAGATCTATTAAATTCAAACATGATATTGCGAAATACAAGTGAACCTGAAAGTGTACTGAATTATGCATTATGCTCCGTGATGACAAGTTTACAGTGAGTGTAACAGACACTTAACTCCTTGATCACTATAACATTATTGATTAGTTGTTACGTGTTTCGCAATTCACTTACCTTTTGTTTGATAACTTGGAATTAAACACCCGTATTCTCTTCACAGACGACTGTCCAAAATGCAACACGACTGAAAAATGTCAAACGCAGCAAACTCGAATATAAAATGTATTTGGTGTTAAAACGTCAACATATCCATTGATAACGGTGACCAGAATACTAATAACTTGAAGGTAACTGATTACGTGTTGAAGTTAGTACTTTTTAAACTTCACAGGTTGTTTTCAAATCCACTATTTCCACATTCTGAGTGAATGCGTTCACACGAAAGAGTAATTCTTTGCTACCGATAAATATTGAATTACATTCTTTGCTTAGCGACTAAATTACAGTTAAGTATCCGTTGACATTATCCAATCAGATATGACTGATATGCTTTCTATCCGTGGAAACAGCAAACAGTGAACGTAAACCTCGTTTTTCGTCAATGCTTGAAAACACAATAATACTTCTAGCTCACTCAACGTGTGGTTATTTCAAAAATCCAATGTATAACTATATATATTTTCAAGTCGGTAGCAGATGCTTAAAATGATTTTAAGAATGCAAATTGTTGAAATCTCTTATATCATCAAAGCTGTCAATTTTGATTGAATATTAATTTGCGTTGAAGTTACTCACATAATGTGAATTTCGTGCTGACTACCTTCTACGTTGCTGTGGTTATTAGAGAATGATCAATGCTTTGTATGCACACCAATCGGTATCAAGTATTGTTGAAATTCTATTGTAAAACGTGGATTTCCGATCTGTTTTGCCGAATATGCTTGTTGGTCACTGTGTTATGACAGAATTTACGCTTCAGTGATTGTGCCATTTATCCTTCTTTTCTGTATAAATTTGTTTTTGTTAATTTTCATAGACGAGATTTTACTGCTGGAACAGTTAATTCTCTGACAAGGCTCACATTTTGGTTGCCGGAGATTTATTCATACGAATTTTGAACTGAGAACAATTGTGAAGGATGTTATTAGTCGAAAACGTCGTCTTCCAGAATGAGCTCGATAGCAAGTGCCAATCGAGGCCAGCTGTTTTTCATTCCTCAACAAACGCTAAACTATTATGGTTGTCGATTCTCAATGATGACTCGAGTATTAATTATGATTGATGACTTCTTTTCCACATAATTTTTGTTGCCCAATTTGATCTTTAAATACAAATCATCTAGATATGTTCACTTATCTTTTATTTTATACCGACACATATGGAAGTATGTAAGTGTTCAACAGTCACTTAATGTGTTAGTGGTCAGTGTTTTAAATTCCAGTATTTGTGAACTTGACACACAATCACTCACAGCAAACCCACATTGAATGATAGAGAGCTGAATGTTATCGAAACGCACATCGGAGATATACTGTGTACTAAATGATACACAGGTTTTAACAAACACTGATGTTCTTCAACTACAAAATACCATCGAAACACAGTCAATCTGTGATGAAGTTAGTCTCTGCTTATGTAACTAATCATCAAGATTATAGTAAAATCCTTCTTGTTCTTAGGCTATTTATTGAATAACAAAGAATGCCACTAGCTTAAGTGAATATGAGAAATAATCATAAGTGACTATAAGCATAGGGAAATTAAACGTGCAAAAATTAGTTAAACTAGTTCTATACACTTCTTTGAGTTTTATTGTTGTCTAACATATTTTGAAATGCACGGTAGATTTGAGAAGCACTATTGGGATTACGAATTCGAATTCGATTGAACTAAATGTGTACTGGTGTCGGACCTGAATCAAACGACATTTGAGGTCGATTATATTATTACAGAAAAGACATACGTTCGACAATTTATACGAAAAGAACGTTAACTAAGGAATACGCGGTAACATTAACTAAATTTATTTGGATATCACGAATCATGGCTTGTGGATCGCTACTTTGTTCAAAGGTTCTGGGAGTGACCCTCTAAAAAACAGCCCGCTACGGTCTGTGCAACCGGGCAGTCCCATAGCTCACGCACAAATCAAGTGACTTGCATGGCGCATATGCACTTTTTCTACAAATATGTATGTGTTCAAATATATAGTAAAATATGAAAACAACTGCTCAAATAGTATTAAACGCGTTCTATGTTTTACCAACAGGATTACGTCAGTCATCATGTAAACAAGCATAAATATGCACAAGCTTCCACAAAATAATTGTCCCATCTGTTGAAATGAACAATTAAATTTCAGTTTTCCAGCGAAATACAAAACGCAACCGAAACACGCAACGAAGAAAGAGACGATCAAATGAATCACGACTTAGAGTTACGGAACTGATGTGTTCTATTCATTCTCCTTAGTTACTTCGGTTGTCATATTCTGAAGAAAATCAAATCAGTAGCCTTTACTACTAAATATCCAATACTTAACGAGTATTGATCAGTTTCATGATAATCATCCGTACACTTCTGAATAAACGAAACAGAAGCATTCAGTACTAAACATCAAATATCATTCAAATAATTCATCTGTCATTGTACAACATTGACAGTTACCATGATGGAAGAGATTTCAACAACTTGCATTCGTAAAATCATTTTGAGCGTCTACTACAGATTTGAAAATCTGTGTGATATATATGGTTTCACGTTGGATTTCTGAAATAACCACACGTTGAATGAGTTGAAAGAAATATTATGTTTTCAAGCATTGACGGCAAACGACATTTCGATCCACTGTTCACTGTTTCCAAGGATAGAAAGCATATCACTCCTGTCTCATTGGATAATGTCATTGTATACAAAGCTGTAATTTAGTCACCGAGCCAAAAATCCAATTCAGTTCTTATATGTAGCAATGAAATACTCTTTCGTGTGTAGTAGTTTTGACATAATCGACGTTGAACATTCGATATATTCAGTAACATACGGATATTGCGTTAACGAAATGTATCTTATTTTCATTTCTGCATCACGTCAATGATATTTTCATCAAATAAGTTCAGAAAAAAGTTCTCTTTTCGGCGAATTCATTTTCAATGCTATACAATCGCAAATGTATATACTTATTTTTACAATGTGATAATAATACTGATAATAAACTTCTGTTATACATGGTGAGAGTAAGGTTAAAACAACAAAAGTATTAGAAAAACTTTTTTAAAACGATTTCATTAAAATGCGCAAATATCCTAAATACTATTGGATATTTTCATCGACTAAGGTTATACACAAACCAACTGATCTAATACACATTATAAAGGCGGCCTGTTTGAGCATCCTGGCTATCTGTTCCTGCCATCTAGATATTTCAACAAGTTATCTATTTTGTTCGTTTTAATATATCATTATGTCCATTGATCACGTAACCTATTCTGGTGCAATTCTGAAAATTATAAAACCTTTCGTTGTCAAAGTTACAAAAAGCGCAATAAGAGATCATGTGGTCGCTGGCAATATGCAGAGAAAAAAATATACATTATTCAGATGTTCATTTACCGGACCGCTAGCATCTAACTGGCGATCATTCAATATATATCGTCAGGATCGACCAAGAAGTAAGAAACGGAAACTTGTTGAAATACTTTGTGCTGAGAATTCTATATTGTACCAAAAATATAATATTGAATAAAGCTTATGAAAATAATAATAATAATAGAATAAAAACAGGAATTTTCTGTTGTGACATGCTGATAACCGAGTACAAACCCATGCAGACTCTAGAGCACGTCAGTAATCACCGTTCATGAAATAGTGTTTAAAAAACTACTCATTCTTGTCAAAATTATTCATCAAAATGTAACTCTATCACTTCTATCTATGCGCCTGATTGTTCGACGTAGTCTAACCCTCAGTTTTCAAATGCAGTGTGCGACAAACATAATCACGTTAAAATCATTTAATCTATTTACGATTCAAATAATATTGACATCTTGCTCTCTCGGGAATTGCAAAGTCTTACACATATCAGTCGATCGAAGTGCGTTTTTGCAGTAGTATCAAATTATCAACTGATCCATGCTACTGAGAATTTTATATTAATGTTATTATTTATATTATATTAATTAAATGAACCATATTCTTGTTGACCTCGGTTGCCTTTGTTTTGTAGAAATATAAATGATCATACATTCTTGTTATCTATCGCCATATTCTATCTAATTGATCAATATAATATGGTATTCTGTATAGTGCAGTGAGCGTGATATGAATCTTGAGTAGAATAAGGAATGTTGCTCTGTAATGTTGCATTCATATGACTGACAATTACCAACACACACAGAGAGCAGATGAATGAAAGTTTTATTATACTAAGGGTCGCCACTTTTGTATGCATTCCTGAACTAGAACTGGAAGCGGGCGAATTCCTTATTATCCATCTGTTTGAATGTTAAATGAAAATACGTATTATCATATAAATTAAACACTGCAACGTTTTCTAAATAGCAACCCATATTTTCATAATCGCGGAGTGTATTATATGAGAGCCTAATTCTAAACATCATAAATTTGTTGACCTCAGTTTTTTTTTGTTTTGTAGAAATATCAATGATCATACTTTCTTCTTGTCTATCACCATATTCCATCTAATTGATCAATATAATATGGTATTCAGTAAAGCGTAGTGGGCGTGATATGCATCTGAATTATAAAAATGAATGTCGCTCACTAAGTACGCTTTCATATGACTGACAATCACCAACACACACAGAGCAAAGATTATTGAATTTTTCATTTTTCTAACGATCAGTACTTTTCTATAAACAAAGTGAATTAAAAACAAATGCTTTGTTTATCGATTCATAGAATGTCTTGCTTCTGCTATGAATAAACACTGTAATCATTTATCATCTAAATTCAAATGCGTTAAGTGATCGTTTTCTTATTGAATCATCAAGTTTTTACGTTTTCATTTTATCATTAAATTTGAATGTTATTTATATTCCTGAAACCGCTTGACTCAACAGGTTAACTCGCCGCAAGTTTATTGATTTTGAGACTGTGGTCAGTTGACCTAGTGACATAACCTACATCAAGTCTTGTGTACTGAATGACATGGCTCAGGCCTGCAGGCGTTGTAATTCTTATATAACGTGTTTCTTTCATTCAGATTGTCCCATCTCCAGCGAGTGTAATCTCCTGATGTGGGTAACGTCACTTCGCCAAAATTTGGTTGACTTTGTCTAACTATGCAAATGATGCGATGGTGTACGTTAGTTGTTTTAAAATTGTATGTATTCTAGAACGAGACCAGAAAACGAGCGAATTCCTCACGATTTATCTATTTCAATATGAAATGACGTAACGTGTTATCATAATATATTATATTGTTATCATATTATCACAATTGATGAATATATAATATGAGTGCCTAATTAAAAACACCATATTTTTGTTGATCTCAGTTGTTATTCTATTGTAGAAATGTCAATGATCATACATTCTTGTTCTCTGTCACCATATGTTGTATAATTGATCAATATAATATGGCGTTCTCTATTGTGTAGTGAGCGCGATATAAATCTTGAATAGAATAAAGAATGTTGCTTTCCGATGTTTTCATATGACTGACAATCACCAACACACACAGGGCGAAGATAATAATAATAATAATTTATATATTCTGAAAATAATAGTCACAGAATTCACGCCGGTTTACATGCACGATCATTTTGATATGAATAGTAACGTGAGATGTAGAGAACAAACATGTGGTAGAAGAAAGTTTTGAGTTTACCAGTTCAGTAATTGTTTAGGTAGTCCATGTGTTACAACGATCCAATGCATCACTCGGCAACTTTTAATTTTTCTTAAACTGTAAGCTTGTTGATTTATGAACAGTGTGTGTGCCAGATCGAATTAATGATAATTATCTACAACTAAAGAAATTAAAACGAAAACAGAGAGCAGGGAACATCTAATTAGTAATCACCAAAATATGTCAATCAGGTCTGCCAAAATGCATGTGTCATGTGATACAGTGATACACTGTTGATGTTAGATATTACTCAAATTAAAATTTGCTATGGATGGTGTTAACATAAAGTGACAGCAAGTAGGTTGTTATACTTAAAAAATGTACTAATTAAAATAGCTAAACACTTAATGTCCCTGTGATATCACTTGTGGAGTGAGACACACTTACAGGTATTGGATCATTCAATGCATTTTAAAGGAGCAGTATGCACCAATGCAGTCAACAATTGTTGGGAGTGATTTTATTGTACGGATAGATTGCGGTAGGCTATTCCATAATCTAGAAAATTTACAGGTAAAGTAATTCATATAAAGAGATGAGTTAGCACTAGTGACAACAAATTACGGATGTCATAATGTGAGGTTTCCGCATATTGAATCACTTGATTGGATGAATAGGATAAATATTAGGTGATTTGAAGAACAAGATAAGGTTTAGTTTGAGTCTCCTCTTCCATGAGGGGTCTGTTTCAAGTTTATTACATCGGGAATTATAAGTTAAGGTACGATCAGCTTCAAGAATATGAAGTTTAAATCGTCTTTGTACTGATTCCAGCCTCCATTTATACTTTATGAGCGCACCGCTCAGAATAAAGCGCAATATTCTGAAAGTTGTCGAACACAAACTTTTTACATTGAAATACGCGACTCATCGTTACAAAGATTTCAAGTTATGTAACCTGCTGGACGTTTAAACATAAAGGTCTGTTTCAATGTCCGTTCTGTAAACGAAAAGTCTCAGGAGTAACCAAGTCCCAAATCTTCTACTGTGTGTAACCTAGATATCAGTTCACCATTTACTCTAAGATCTAGGTTGACTGATTTATCGCTGAAGCACATCAATCCACATTTAGACGTATGAAGCGCCATTGGGCATTTTAAGCACCACTCTGCTACCTTGTCAAGGTCCTTGTTGATGCAATTTTTCATATTTTTCAGCTCATTTGGAGAAAGTGAATAAATTACTTTAAGATATAATTTAAGAGTCGTATATAAAAGTGCTGTTATGTTGGATGCATGATATATTAACATTTTGAGTTGCTTTAGCGCGTTTATTGGAAAGGAGAGTTAAGTTTTGTACCTTTGAGTTAGCATAAAGTGCTAGTATCTCCTCACTATTGACTTTTAACCCATGTTTCTCTTTAATTTGACTAAAAATCATCGTTATTTGTGCAACTGCCATGAAGTTGTTTGACTTAAAATAACGATTCTGTAAGCATCTTAGTTTATTACGATATTTAGCTGGTATATATAGTTTGTGAGGTTAACTAAACCTGTACGTTTTAAGAGGCACACAGGAATCTTAACAAGCGTTAACGATCAGTTGGAATTCGTCGACGGCACCCATGAGATTATTACATGAAAAAAGGTTATCGCAGTCTGAAAGTTCAATCAGCGAATACGGGAGGTTCCAGTCAGCATGCTTATAGTCTCTATATTGACAGATTTATTGAATGGGTCGATTACACAAGGGATAGATAGGGAGAGCCCAAAATACTGTCTTATGGCCACTGATTCCAAACTCATCGTATAGTTTTACAGAGAGTTGGATAACATCTCTACTAGATGTTAGACCAATTATACTATCGCTTCTAATTGGGATACGAACCCACTGTGAACAGCATTGCATGTTAACGGTTGCCAAGAACTCAGTATTACATTACTGACAACTACCGGTACTCCAGGTAATCACAGGATAATTGAAATCCCCAGTGATAACCTTAGCAATAAAGTTAAGAGCAGATGCATGTATGAATGCTTTGACAATTAGATAATTCCTATTATTCGAACTATCAGGAGTTCTGTATGTGCATCCACGGAGTAGACTATGATCCAGAGTGTAGACTGATATCCAGACTGATTCTGATAAACTATTCAGGACAATATCTTCAACTTTACTAGTTGTTAGGGTATCCAAAGGATATATAAAACAACCACCTCCTCGCTTAGTTTCTCTGTCACTGCGATAGAGTCGATAGTTCTAGATATTTATTTCTGAATCAGAGCATCATGTTTCAGTGATAAGTATGAAAGGAGGCTTGGCTAAAAAAGCTAATGTGTTTAGGGCTGAAACTGTTCAGAAGTGAACGTGCATTGATAAGTAATAAGTTTAAAAAAGAGTATGGAGTGCAGAAAAATCGAGAGCTCCCCTATTGCTGTTATGTATTTTGAATTTGCATAGACTATGGTTTAATATGCTTGACTGATCGTATGGGCTATCGCTTGAGCAAACTGTATTGCTAGTTGGACCAGAGAATTCTAAAGGCCAAAAAGATCATTATTTGTTAAACTTGACTAGGTGGACGGTGAAGCCAAGCACTTTCCAGTTGGCGTTGGGTTGATGGTGAGTAACCTAGTAGTCCATCTTGCCCAAAGTGAAAGTGTTGAGAAAAGTTACGTCGTAACATGTCTATTATTAAAAACGTTTGAGGGTAACCGTGGGGCACGTTTGTTCACTGTGGTCTGTCAAATATTAGACCTGCCTACATAATGATTACAGTGGCCGTCTTGTGAGACATTTGAATCAAGTGAGCCCCATATAACCTAGCCTATGATGCGTTGGCAAGTAATTCAACTTTAGAACGCATGTCATTTAGTTGCTTAAAGATAGTGTTTAGTTCACTCCTAATATTATGGATACCTTTTGATCTTGAGGTGGAACTCATTATTGAGTTAGAGACAGAGTCATGCAGCAGAAGGTGTGGTGCAAGACCACTGTCAACATTATCAGATTCAAAGGGAGTAGCAGAGCACGAGGAATATGTAATAACAGAATTGCTATCATCTGAAGAATTAGCGCTTTTCGGGACTCAAATGTCAAATCCATTGGATGATCAAATTCCTGAAAATAATGCAGGCGCGTTTCACAATTGCGCTGGGTATTTTTTACTGTTTCTATGCTACCATGTAGAATCGTGTCGATTTCAAACGAAGCATATTAGATTCAGAAATCACTAAACATTTTTTACTTCCATTGACATTTGCCACATATTTGTAAATATCACTTTACTAACTAAAGCACTTTTTTATAGGAGCTTTATAAATCTACATATCCTCAATTCAATTTCACCAGGTAGTCTCAACTTTATATACATTTTTCTGAACACGTTTATTACATTCAAATGGTCATGTACGTCGTCGACCGGCACGTTACCCTGTCCTGCACATGCGCCTTATTATATCATCTATATGTCATTTGAATTTAATAATTGTTTGAATCGCTTTTAAATTCTACTAACAAGCACATGATAGTCGTTATTTCATATGAGCTCGTGTGTAAAAAGTCTTCTGACATAAGTAACCTCTTTACGGTTACGAACTGCACTGATATGCTTACTATAGTATCGCGCACGAGTTGGTCACTCAAGCGTACAAAACAAAACGCATTTGCCTGTTATTATAACTAGCACTATATGGACGCATTTTTTGCCTTGCTATTAATAATGAAATCAGGCGGATCGGGTGAGTTAACACTATCATTAACTGAAAATTTAGAGCCTAATGATGCACTATGGCCAGTCATCAATAACAATATCAATATATCGTCTTAAAGCACTGTCATGATTTGATAATCACGGAGTGTGATTGATAAAATTCATGAAACCATTAGGATACTGACTTGTTTGGAATGCTTAAATATTCGAGCTACCTGTTCCTAGCATCTAGATATTTACCAAGTTATCGCTTTCACATATCATCATATCAATTATTTGCATAAACTACTCATGTGTGATTGTGAAATGTTGAAATATATAGGCGGCAGAACAGATAGTAAAGACATTCAAACAGGCTGCCTGTGAGATCGAGAAAATGTCTTCGCAACTAACTAGTGGTAACTGCTGTTCATTTTAACGTGGTTTATCAAAAATTCTATTATTATAAATTGTTATGATTTATTATCATTCTACTCAAATCTTCTATCTTGTTTTACAGGTCAACAGAAGAAGAACTTTTAACAGAAACACACTCCTTCATGTGATGATACTGAGTTGAGATTTTTCGCGATATATATAAATGAACTGAATCTTCTAGCCAGCCACTATGTCTGTTCAGTTAATGACTGATTTGACTCCACTCATTCCCTCCCTTGTTTCTTCACGAAATAATATTTTTAACGGTTTATATGTTTTTCTTTGTTAGCTATATTCATTATAACAATAAATAATTTGTTTTTCGCTACTTGTCTGCCAGGTGGTACATCAGTAATGGAATCACAAATGTTAAATTTACAAGAAAAACTATGTCGTTTATGTGCATAAATGTATATTAGTGGTGTGAGTAGTGATGACAGTATGAACGAAGTTGGCAGCGATACCACTACTAACACTACTGCTAATAACACTACAACTAATATATTAGATAATAACACTCGTTGTGTTGTTGATAATGATATACTTCGTTTTAGTATATACTTAACATCATAAAACACACTGAATACTGATGAAAATGGGTGCAATTCATTAACTGTCAATGATCATCATTCATCCAGCACACAATTTTTCATAAACATCATTCATATATTTGGTTGATAAAGTCATGTCTAATCCACCCGCTACAACAGTATTATACACAAATGCTAATGAAAAAATGAACTCGGAAAGAAGATTTCGTTCAAATGGAACATAAATACCGTAGTTATTTATGGAAAGCACGTGACTTGATCCATCTTTAAAAACGTCAATATGGACAACAATAACATGATTCTGCACAATATAAAGTTAAATAATGATTGATACAATCGATACTAAAGGTAATGATGCTATAACAGTAGTATAAATAATGATCAACTTAATGAAAATTTTAATGGTTTACTTACCTTTATAGTTGAAAAGAAAGTGGTAATGATAGGTTAGAGGTGAAAACTATGTTTAACTGTTCTATAAATAATAACTTCACAGATGAGTGATTGACATGATTTCAATATTTTACTTTAGCTTGTTTGTTTATTTGTTGTTCTCGCTAAAAGAAAACCAATTTCTATACGAGTATGAAGTACATCGGCAGATATAGAAAGCCATGTTTCTACATACACTTTTTGTGATGATCTGTTGAAAGACTTTCATGCACCTGGTTAGTTAAATGAGAGTTGAAGAGGGTTTTTCCAACCTGGTTCATTTTCAGCACCATTGTGATGTTGGTCTCCAAGTAAAATGTTGAGTTCGCAAGGCACCGGTAAAATCAGATCTGCAATAACCTTGTTAAACTTTAATATTGATAACTGTGGGTGTTTAATTGAACTCTTTATCTAATTGCGATTTTTTACTTAGTATTCTCAATATCCATTTTTGATAGGACGTTTGTCGTGCTTTGATTGGGCTATAAGTGTTCTAGTACGATGATTCATTCTGTGCCATCACTCTACTGACTAACTGATTAGTCCTTTTAGTGGATATTTGTCGGAAATGTTGATATTAGCAAACGGTTTATGAGAAACTCGAATTCAACTTATCCAGTGTACGGATACTGAAGATCGTCTCGATGGAGTGATTTTATGGAAATATATGCTGAGGATATAATTTCATAAGATAATAAAATCTAACCAATCCATACATTTCGGCTCATTCAACACCTTCAATCTCGTCGTCTAGATCCACAAATATCACAGAATTCATTGTCATCCATTTGTGCATTGATTTATTGAATACGTTTCCGTACGTAGCTATGTTTAAAGCTTCATTACTTTTGTTCATCAGTTACTAATTAAATAAATGGTTCATATTACTAAAAAATGTATAATAAACAGTAGTTGATCAGTCGAAAAACATCCACTGTAGATACGTTTATGTCAGATATATGAATTATACTGTATCTTTCCGAATTTTCTTCTTCCTAAACACTCACACAGGAAATAAGCTTTGCTTCTTAGTTTAGTTTAAGTACAGAAAACAATAATGTTTACTGTGTTGTGATCGACATTCATGCTTTACATACTTTAAACCCGAAAATGATTCAACCAATCGTTTTTCTCGTAAATGTCTATTGAATGTTGATCAAATGAAGTATTTATAAGCGTCTGAGAAGTTCTTGAACACTATCAATAAAAAAATATATGATGAAACTGGTTGTTGTAAATGACTTTTGTTGACTGTTTATTGAATAATTTGTTTCAGTTATTTGTTTGAGTACATTGCTGAATTATGTTTACAAGCAAACCGTGATTGGATTTATGTATGTCTTTCATGTTTATAGATTAATCACAAACAGACAGGACGTGATTGTAAAGTTGAAATGCGAGTTCTTCTAACTGCATGCTATAATTTAGTGAATCAATCAAATAAAAGAACACAATTTACTGTGATATAAAACAAAATTTTAACAGACCTCCTGTAAAACTAATACTAGAAAACAATTGGCTTCTCAAGTCGACTACGAAATGTTCCTTGAAACCAGTAAATGATTTAACTTCACTAGTTATGGAAACAAAATGGTAGTTAGATGTTCTTTTTTGTACACATGTACCTTCATTACGCATCGTCACGCCGCAATTTTAATCCTTGAACATTTCATTCCTATTGATAATGGAATCGTCTTCTCTGTATACATTTAAGCATTTAAAATGTTTATTCTCACTCTTTCTAAGAAAGCTCTCTTTACTTTGAATGCAGCTTTTTGCTTGTTCACCTTATATTTTATTTTGATTTAAATTCCATATCGTGGCTATTGCACAAATCTCCCAGAATGTGAACTGTAGATCATAAAATGACATTCAGTTGCCACCGTCACCGTCACAATCAGATCACTCAATCATCACCAACGTACTAATTTAATTATCAGATGACTCTCGATTCCAAATTGATATTTTTCAAGATTGACTATTTTAAAAAAACTGTTTAGCACTTTATATCTACATTGATCATTGTTCATATGAAGATTTGGTTCATCTTTTATTATTGTCCTTTCATTACTAATATACTGTTACAATTTTAGATTATCTTTTATCTGTTGATCAAATGCTTGATTCATTTTTGTCATTGATCATTGGTAATTTATACTTAGTTAATTACTTATGCACGTTACCACTTGTGGAGGAGTATGGACCGTCCATCAGGATTATCAATAGAACTATATTCTAGGCAATACATTCCAGTCTATCGCAAAGTAATATTCATTCTTTTCATGTCTGTTTCAGAGCAAACTGATATTTAAACTAGTGAATAAAATGAATAAAAGTTGCAATTTCAAGAAACATTGACCTAGATTTTTAGAGTATTCATTGTTTAACAGGTGAAGCTTTCGTGCACATGGATGAGATTGTTGGATTTAATTAGTGTAGTAAGAATATAAAAAAGAGAATGTTACAATGGCCACAGTTGACTTAGTAGAGCTATGCTCACTTGTCATTGTAAATGAACTAGTTACTAAATCGCAATCAGTAGTAATGAGCGATGCGCAAAAAGGAGTTCGATTAATATATAACGTCGGTTCAATAGAAAGTAACTTCACGGCATTTATCCCGTGAGTTATCTATCGATTCAATCACGATATTGTCAGATAAAGTAAATTTGGTTGAAGAAACTCATACTCTCTTCTAATGTTGGTTTACACATAATTTTGTATTATTGAAAGCAACTTAATCACGCATCTGTTTTTGTATTTTGGTGGAATCTCATTCTCTGATATGTGAGGTTTGGTTGTTGAAATTTTACCATTCTTTAGAACAACATCAACAACATAAACTCTAGGTAGAAGTGAGGTGTTTAATTTTCTCCACATACGGCCAACAGCTTGTGCTGTCAACATAGACATGGATGAAATATTGTTAACCATTAACCCGTCGTTTTATCTTCCTTGGATCTGATTCTTGATCAGATATTTGTTTTCTATTTTTCTGATTACTACTAAGCACATGCTGCTCAATCCCTTGAACGATCTCTTACATTGTTCAAAGAATTTGATAATTGACCACACGTGGAACTGAATATATGAAAATGTATTAAAAATTGCAAGTCGATATTACCAATATGTTTCGTTTGAACTAAAAAGATTTAGATTCACTTGTTATTGTTTATTTAAATCTTTCCATTAATGTGTCGGACTGATTTAAAGACTGATCGATCGGAGGAATTAAAAAAACAATACCAAGTGGATTTAAACACCACTTCATTTCACAAGCTAATGACTATCAGGATATAACATTTGATCTCCATGTTTGTTATTTCAGTTATAAACGATCAGTTCGATAAAACTACAGTACGTCTTAGTAAATATTTCATTTACAAATATCATTCAATGGCCTTGGACATCATTTTTCTTGCATCTCCACACCAATCATCCTCTGTTCTAGTTCTTTTTTCTTTGGTATTCTTAAACCTCTGTCTTCAAGCATTTCATATTCGTTTGATCAGAAATTAGAAGAAACAATAAATCTGAGATTATCACACAATTGCGAATCAAAGTCTGTTATATTAGCTTAGTATAAATAAGTCAATTGTTATATGATAAATGTTGTGTGGATCATGTTGGGTGAGTTACATTGATCTTATCATGTGTAAAATCTATGCAATTTTGAAAGAGTAATAATATTTTTAAGCATCTGCGATTTTTTAGAGCATCTCGCGAAACTTCAGATAGCATCTAGAGAAATCGTTTCTTTGAATGCTGTGTGACGGCACCAAGCCAATTTTGAGTATCACATCTGTGAACATATGTCTGGTGACTAAATTAAATAACGACATTGATCATGTTGAACTCAGATAGCTAGTAAATGTTGACCAGTCACTCCACGTAGATACGCTATGAAAATTAGAATGGCTTAGCGTAATCATTGCTTTTTCTAAGCTTTCGGTGCTATCGAAGCCATGAGTGATCGAACTTGCATACAGTCACTGCGTTCACTAAATCCGCCTTTAATCCAATTTCCATTTTCAGGTACCTCCAGAAGAACCTTTCTAGGTTGTGGTCGACTGCGGAATGATAACCGCCTTCATACCTCTGACAGCACTCAAAACCACTGTATTCATAATGAAACTCCCTCTTGAATTCCTATTATTCCGCTTACATGCACTTTCAACAAGCAGTTTCTTCTCGAGGCTTCCCTCATCGAGTGTCACCATAGTCAACGACCCCACCGCGCAAAAACACAGTCCCAGGTGTACTGAAACCTCACTCCAAACTACACACTGGAACGTTCAACTTACGCTCTCTCGGTCAAATCGGTCAGCGAGCCTACTTGTCTAAAACCCTAGGTTCTCGTACCGTTGATGTATGCTGTCTCCGAAACACACATATAGGTTACTAGTGTGGTCATTCATTTGACCTCATCTCGAGTTGACTTTGATGCACAGATAGTAGATTAAACCAAACAGAGAGACATTTGGGTGAATATTTTAGTATTCCGGTTCAGCGAACAGATAATGGTGATCGTCTGCTGCAACTGTGCTCAGACAATCGTTTACTTTTTAGTAAACACAAATTTAAAGCATAAGAAAAGACATCGTTTGACTTGGCGACCTCCTACACCAAACCAACGATGGACTCAAATAGACCATACTGCCATCAATCATCGTTGGAGAGGGTCGGTAGAAGATTGTTGCTCATTCTAGAGTACCTGCTCGGACTTCGAACATCCCCTGTTATGGGCACGCATCTGCTTTCGCCCCACTGGACGCAGAAAAGCCACAGTAAAAAGACCCATTAGAACTGAATTGAGTAGCGGGAAGACCAAAAGTAGATTCCAGGAACAACTGAGGTCACACTTAGGTGGTTTTTAAAACGAGGCTGACTCAGATGTCGCTTGGAAGGTATACAGACAGATGTGGAAACAGCAGTGACATCTATCAGTGATTTGAACCACAGGGTTCCAAAGAACCAGTGGATTTCCTCAAGGTCTATTGCACTGATGGATTCTCGTAAACGTATCTCATCAGGTTCTGAGCACGATGAGGAACGAAAACGAATCAGATCTAAGTTAGGCAAAAGTTCAAGGAACGACAGTGAGCGGTGATGGGCAACGAACCCAAAAGAGATGTAATAGACGGCGGTTCTAGGGAACACAAGACAGCTCTACAGACTAATAAAAGAAACTGTAATTACTTAGTCAAATGTAAGTCAAACTATTTCGGAAAAAGACGACACTCTCATCTGCTCCCAGTCCAAACGTTTAAAATGATGGGCAGAACATTTCAGAGAACCGTTCAGCTGGCCTTCAGCTACTCTTCAATCTTTCTCCACTCCCAGACAGTGTGAATAGAACATTGAAGTAGGTCACCCAACTCTAGTAGAAGTTCAAAAGGCTATAGTTAATCTGAAACGAGGAAACCAGCTGCTTCAGATGAATTGGCTTCAGAGGTCTTCAAGGATAGTGGTCCAATTTGAGCGGTTAGGTTGACTAATATTTTAACTAAAATCTGAGAGTTGAGCGTAATCCCATCTGACTAGTCGCAAACACTTATTGTCCCAATATATTACATTTCATTTAATCTTAATTTCAACATTTATCTTATCATGCTAAGCCATACTTTTCCCTATTTATCTTTTGATATATACTTAAGCCATTAACAATCAAACAATTATTAAACTACACTTGTTTTTAAAAGAACGTTTTCAAAGATTTGTTTATTTAACATCACTGTCAACATGTCTAGCCGAAGTTTTTTATCAGTAATATTACCATGCTGTACAAGTATGTATATATATGCGCGATTTTACAGCTTTGAAAATGAATGCGACGAAAGTAAAAGTATTCTCTGAACTAAACTGTGTTATATAAGAGAGGGTGAAAATCAAATTGTCACAGCCATAGATTGATTCGCTTAACTAATATAACATCTAAAATACTAGCCTCGATAATTGTCGGACATCCGACTAAGACTCGTGTATTGCGAACACGAGAGAATCAAGCTGGCTTCAGACATGGTCGTGGCAGCATCGACCACATATTCACCATTCGTCAGGTTCTAGAACACAGGAATACTTATCGGCGTCCGACAATGGTGGTAGTTCTTGACGTAAAAGCAGCATTTGCCTCCGTAGACCGCGAGATTCTGTAACAGTGTTTGTCATTAAAAGGCGTACCTCAGAAGTACATAAACCTTGTGAAAACTGTTTAATCGGACACTACAGGTCGAGTCAAAGCTTATGAACAACTGTTATCTGCTATTGCAACATCAAGTGATGTCAGTCAAAGCTATCCACTGTCTCCATTTTTGTTGAACCTCATCGTAGATCTACTGATGGAAATAACATTCTCGTCGACTGAATTCTCCTTCTTTCAGGAGGTCCACTTATCGACTTAGAATACGCAGATGATATAGTCCTGTTTGATGAAGACGCTGATATAATGCAGTGTTTTGAAAGCACTAAGCAACAATACCGGAATGTTTGGAGTGCGCTTCTCTCCCTCTAAATGCAAGTTGTTACTCTTTGATTAGAAACCTTTTGACATTTCATGAAACGAAAATAATTTCGAGAACATTTTCAATAGTTCGACATTTAGGATAATAGGAAATCAATAAACACGATAAAATCGATCTAAATGACCAACTCCAGTGAAAAATCACGAATTTATATGCTATTATGTGCCAACTCAAAATGTGAATATATTACGCTGCATGGATGTTTGCATTATTAATATAAGGAGTTTCAATAGTGATGCATAAGGTTTCGTAAAATAAAATTTCATGTAAGCCGTAAACATGCAAATAATGATGGTAATGACTTTATTTACTTTACAATGTTTGGTGCATCTTATTAATAACATATTGAAACTATAAGAAACCGTCAATATTGGTACGTTATGACAGTTTAAGTACTTGTAATAATGCTGAACACGATTAAATGATGGGTAATGTACAACGTGCAAATAAATGTTTTGAAACATATTCAATCCTCTAAATCATACATGGTAAGCAAAGAACGATTTGTCAATGTTGAGTTTAGGCTCAGTTTTGCTTTACATTAATATACAAAGAAGTAAAAAAGAATCAATGGATACCCTTGTGTTGCAGGTCCATTTGGTAATCTTTCATTGAGTCAATAGTGTGAAATATGTTTTTGTGTATAGTAAAAGAAGTGTTGTGAATTCAACATCACGTTGTTGTCGTCTGCTTTCAACAAATTGGTGAAATTGTAGAAAGAATCCATATTTTTACTTTCGTAACTTTCAAGTAAAATGACCAAGTTCTTAAACCAAGTAAGATGAAGAAAGTACGTAATCGAATGGACGGGTCGATTCTTCAACGACTTATCTATTAGACGATTATTTTAACAACAGACATTGACAAAAATATTAAATAACGGCATTTCGGTTTGAGAAATTCCCTTTTTCACGAAGTTTCTTAACCATCCAGCTCGGAATTTTTTATGTTGATTTCATCTGATATCGTTGTAGAATTTCAAAATATCGAGAGATAGTACTGATAAATAATTGGTCGAGTAGTAAATTTAAATGATCGACTCACGGATGAATGGTACTCGACCAGTTATGCTTTGGTACATAGAGATGAAGTTGAAGATTGTGACTCGGCAATGTCAGTGTAACTTACAATTTATAGATTTGTGTTCGCTTTCAAAACAGTCTTTTGACTTCAAGAACGATTTGAAGGGCGTTTAGGGTTTTGTGATGTGATCAAGGTTTCCTAGAAGACACGATGATGCACACCTTCAATTTTCAAGTAATCCATGGAAGCTCACGAAGGCGAGTGCAGAAATAGATAGCTCTGAAACAAAAGTTATCTCGTAAGCTCACATTGATTCAGCTGATGCGACAGATAGTCACTAGTCACACCATCCTTCCTGATAATTAAGCAAACTTTGCTGATCAGTACATATTGATATTCGACGCTCACATGAATGTTTTGCTACATGAATACATATTATTATTGGACTTGAGCGCTAACAGGAATTCAAATAACGGACTTTCATTCAAAGCATTCATGAAACAAACTACATACGAGTGAGAGGTCAGATAAGCGTGGTGTTTCAATGAGCATTGGTATATTGATGGACCTCTTGGAAGCTTGTTCCTTAATTAATCGTTGGACATCAAACCGCAATTTTATCTGCCGTGGATTCTGTCAATTATCAAAATCGGTTATCTTAGAAAACCATCTAATTTAAATACCGATACCAAGTTTTTAATGAGATCCTCCAGAATTGTGATATGTTTAATTCCTCCTGCCAACAATTTTAAAATGTCAACAACACAGCTTCATATATCAGTCAACTATTTCCGTGCATCAAATGGAATTTTAAAGAGAGTGCACGAGATGCGATCAATTGCTTTATTCCAGAGTTCGTTGATCTACAGTAAAACGTGAGTACACGGACTAGTACAGTATACAGAGAAGTTCCGAAAATTTTTAAATCATATCGCTTATAATAGTTGTCATGATAAATGTCTAATCAAAACAATGCAAGCTTATTCTTTCCCTTCTGCTTGTTCCACAGAATATTCAATCCCAAGCCAAGTGAGATTGAAATCGCTACATATCACAATTTATTCAAACTAATTCTCTGTTCCAGTACCAAATACTTATACAAAGTATTTCATTTGTATATATATTATTCATTGAAACAACCGCTTCTATGGATCCGGTGGTCACCTTCAAGTGCTAATGAGTGATAGCAACTTGAAACGATGCATATATGTGCCTAGTCCTACGTTGAAGCTAACTGACCGACTGATTTGGCTCGGTGTATTTTCATCAAAGTTCATCACTTTGCCTCACAAGTTGGTCGCATTTGTTTCTTCGCACTGTAACTTCTACAGTTACAAAATATTTACTGATATACTCCAATGCAAGCACATGCATCTCTCGCTTAACTGATGATAAGCGTCGTATATATTGTAATAAAAATTGAATTTATGACACTTGTGTCAATTGATCTTAGTCAGTTAAATTTTCACACAAGCAACTCACCTTCACCGTAAAAAAACAGTTTCACTGGTGTTAAGTTCACAGCATGAATAGCTTTTCATCATTTGTCCACTCCGCTTCAGATGAAGCCCTCACGCTTACATAAGTTTACATGTTCAACACTCCTTCATGTATATATTATCAGGCACATTTTCGTGATGACCATTAAGTGCTTTTTTCACGCTGCCATTCTGAATATTACAAGGTGATTTGATTCGCGCTCAGTTGTTGTGTTGATGTGTATTTTGTTGGCGGGAGCAAGAGGCGCCTTTAAATAAATAGGAATGAACTGCGTGGTTAACATCAAACCCTCATTATATCTAGAGGTAGACTAATTTACAACTATTTTTGCGTTTCTGACAGCTCACAACATCTCATTATTAATCAAATGTAACCCGTATTGCATCACAGAACATAATTAATCTGAATAGTTGAATAAATGCCGTCAGCATACCAGACTTTAATGTAACTGAATAAATAAAATAACATGTTCATTATGATTACGTTATGCACAGATTGTCGCAAGATGAGAAGATATCTGAAATATTTTCGTTCATTATGGATGGACATTTCTACTGGATGTTTATACTTGCTACATTACAAAACACTACATATGATTGTACTCTGTTGTCTGAGAGGACGATGACTTGTCACGTTCTGTGTGGACGTCCGAGTGTTTGCTTCTTCCCAACACTTCAAACTCAATCTAATGTTTAAAACCAGACATTTAGGAGAAACTGAATTTTCTATTCTGGTAGTTGAGCCCATTGTAAGGAGACGTAAAACAAAAAGAAAGCTTCATCGGACCAGTGTTGACGAGCAACTTATGTTTGTGAACCGCGTCTCAACATGTCATAACATTCAAAATTGTATTCAATTAATTTATTCAGTTCCACTCGCGTTTTGAACTGATGTTTAACAATTTCGCTTACATAAACAGTACATGTGACCGCGTCTTTCCTGCTTATGCACACAACTTTCAATTAAGAATACATACAGTATTATTATTAGAATAAATAAAAGCAAGAAAGTTCCGCGTTTAAATTCTTTTTGTGATGTTGGTTCGCTCTATCATGTAACCCTCAGGAAATTGAGGTTATCGGAGTCAGAGTATACTTATTTAAACATAGGATTCACGTATTAGTTGCTCTTTGTTGCTAACATCCATTTAACAATACGGTTCTTAGTTGTCGTTTGACTTACTGCGATTGACCATTCGAGCACAAAGGCGAATTGAAACAATTGGGATTAGATTTAGTACGAGGTTGTTTTCAACTTTGAATAACACATGAAATGGTACCTTTTCTTTTAGAGATGTTGAACGCCAGGCAGACACAAACTCCTAATGTTACTTGCATAGACTCACTGCTATGGAAATGGCAAGCTGTACAACCTATAACTACATGTGTTGTCGAAATGATTTTGGTTTTATCTTCTGACCGTTAAGAAGGAAAGTCGAAGGTAATATTACTTTCCGATACTGGAACATCATTCACTTAAAAAGAGAATGTTTAGTTGCTGCATACCATTTAAAGCGAGCAGCATTTGTTCATATTCAATTGATCCTGATACTTCTTACACGATAGTTTCACCCTGTTTTATTCCTGCTTCACAAAAATGACGTGTTATACATTCCATCTTTCTGACATTAGCACATTCATTCAAGTATTCTGAATAAACTGAAGTCTTTTCTTAGTTACTGCAGCTACAAATGTTTTCACGAAAAAAAGTGACCTTAGCACACGCCCTTGAATAACCCAACTAGTTACTCTATCATGTGCTGATGGATTTGGATTAAATTTAGTTTTTTCGGTAACGATCAATCAAGAATGATTTATTCCAGCAGTGTAAAGTATTATGGATGCCATACAGCAGACGATTATGTGTGACTACTGTTTAAGAAACCATATTGTGATATAGAAACAAGGTTCCGTGTATACAAACAACCGGAGATACGGAATATTGCAACCCCCGTGTGCCATGAAACTTCAGAGGTAAATATTCATTACAGAATTATTATTATTATTATCCTGGTTGAACTCTGTCATTAGCTGTTTATTTCTTTTCTCTATCATTTTGTTTCTAAATACTTATTATTCGTAGGATTATGAAGTTTGTAATAAAGACAATAATATCTGTTGCACTCAAATTAACTTCTCAGACTCGTTTTATCTTTACTACTCATATATGATTCATATATATTGTTATCTCACTATCCCTTTCACTTGATTGAGACTTTCATAGCATCACTTTAAGCTGTGAATGCACAAACATTTATTCTAGCGACATGTCTTACTGCAATAAGTAGTTATTTTTTCCCAATTATTTTCTATTTTATTTTTGTTATTAATTTGGCGATACATACAAAGTCGTTGATTCTTGTTGTCTGTTTATAAACATGCTTATTAAAGTATTTGCATATTTTACGTCTAATTCCGTCTGTAGCACCTCTACAGTTACTGCCGACCCCAAGCCCGGGTAAATGAGGAAGGTTGAGCATGCGGTTAGTGACCTTAGCCCGTAGAAAACGAATTCACTAGAAAAAACGTAAACTAGAAAAAATAATGCTGATGAGCTGCCTATGCTCCATCACGAGGAGTAACAGACACAAGTAAGTAAGTAATATTTCATGTCGCCTTTATTTCCATTCCCTTCTTTTTTCCTTTTCTTCTTTAAACTCCATTCAGTATTCTTTTTACATGAATTAATATTATTCTATTGTTGTTACTCTTCAATAATGCTAACATTATTGAAACTTGTGTATTATTGCATTTTTAAGAAACCCGAAATGGTTTCTTCACAACACTGATGTCCAAATAAAATTTTTGTGAATAATATTAATAATAATAAATGATATTTATTGATCCGTTATTAGTAGCATTCTCTCTGTCTTTAGTTTAAAATTGCGTGATAATGTTCTGATTTTATAGTGCATACGTAGAGAAGGTTATTAGGTGTATTATCACCCCATCAGCAAGAAATACGACTGGAATTGTCTCAGTTCATATACTTGTAGTAGTTCTAGGACATTTTATAGATTAAGATAAACTTTGAAATCAGCACGCAGTGAGAAGTGGCAACAAAAGTTAACTAGTGAACCACAAAGCTACAAGGATTTCGATCGAATTTGAGATAGAGGCGAATATGCGTGTGGGAGCAAATACAGAGGCATAAGAGAACAGCAAGGTAAACCAAACGATAATAATTATAAGACATAGGAATTCATATCATCAATATTCAGTTCTTAAATAAGAACTGAATTTCTACTTAGATATCGTTACATGGTTAAAACACTTTCTTTCTGATACTTTCGACGTTTATTAACTTTGATTAGAACTACCACTATAACTCAATATTGCATTATAAAATTAACTCATCAAATTTTTATCGACTTTTTCATTTATAAAACATATATGTGTACAAAGATGAATAGTGGCTATCAGTGGAATCCTTGACGCATGTTTCGTCCTATTTCTGACTCCTAAGCAAGAAATACTGGCATCTCAGAGTTCATGTCAACCTCCAGACTGGAACCAAGTGCCTTTCACGTCAAACAACATCACATTTTCCACTTAGCTTCTGATACCCGACAGCCACCTATTTGTTCAATGGAGTGAAATTCAATTTCACTTGGCGTTGTTTCGGTCTACAATTGATCAATCTTTTATAGACATATGCGCATATTAAGCGGATTGCCTCGTTTTTGCCTTAATTCACAAGCACTTCAACGAGCTAAGACACAACGCGCGTCCTGCATTCGACTACTTGCCATTCAACATCTTTCTTTACAATTCTCTATCTATGTTGTCATGTTATTTGAAAAGTTTTCTGATTTCTTTCTATTACCACTTATGTAAGATTCTTTAAATTTATATTTTTCACCTAAACATAATTTGCGTTAATTCCACCTGCAACTCAGTTAGTGTAACAACTGGGTCCAAGCTCCTGTTAAAGATGAATGTTGAGCATAGGGTCGACAACCCCATCCCGTAAAAACAAATCTTGCTAAAAGAATATCTGTCAGACTAAACGGATTAAGTAATTAGATAAGTAAGTAAATTTACGTAGTTTTAGTTCATAGATACCTATGGCGACAAACACTTTGATTCACTCACTTTTCTGATTGTTCTGCTATCAATAACTGAGAAACATGTTTTATGTTCTAACAAAATCAAATATTATTTTTTGAACAACCTTTATTTGATCTATGCAGAAAGAATAAAGAGATATTTATTTGTTACACTAAGTAATTCGTCCTACATACTTTATTGATTTGTCTATTTAATGTCATTCAGAATTGAATAATAGAGTGGTAATATTTAATCACGTAATAATGTCACGTAATCAATTATCTTATTTTGGTCTCAAATAAGCGGTAAAGAGCATAATCTCACACGTATCCAAACTAGTAGAAACCGTAATTCGTCAGTTAAAACTCATTTTGCAATCTACTGTTTGATTTGCTAATATCACAGCAATGATTATATACTGGCGTTTATACTCAAACATCAATAAATCTTCATCAGAAATGAAGGGTTTTTCTATACAAGGAAAAACATAATCCCCATTTGTGTAAATGAATGAAGGATAAACGCGATAGTATTATCTCGTGAATACTCTGACCGAAACTTAAGTTTTCTTTTGTTTTAGATCGCATAGATCTCAGGCGGTGTTTTCATACCTCAGTAGACTTCTGTTCCATTTTAATACGTTGACCCATTGAATATATGACTCTGATCACGTTAACAAACTCATTATCATGAAACATTCCAAAAACAAATAAAGACTATTTGAGCCAAAAATTGTTTCTGTTTTACCGTCACTATAAAGCTTCGCAGTTATAAGTACATAAATATTGTGATATATTACAGAGGCCACAATAAAGTATGCGTGAATGGACTTGACAGTGTTATATGTTCAAAATGATGAACGTTTGCACCTGTTACGACATACATGCTTCGTTATTATGTCATTTAGTAAATTAGAAGGGTCATTATCTTAATAATAGTCATATGACAAAACATCCTTAATTGACAGTTTACTACAAATTATTCTGGCCTTTACAACTGATTGAACGGTGGGTGGTGAATAATGTCATGTGTGTCAGGTACTTTTGACTTCTACTAAATGTTCTATGCCATTAACAAATGACTTAATCATAACAGATGCAAACGTTCATCATTGTGAACATATGACTTTGTTATTTCTATTATAAGGTGTCTAATTTCGCCGATTTAAAACATCGTAATTATGAAATAAGAAGTATCGCAGTAAATCGATTGATATCTACTTACCTCTCAACTTAATTAAAACCCTTTTAAATGTTTCTCAAAATTGTTCCACATCAATATGCGACTGTAGATGGTCGATTTGACAGGCAAATCCTTTATGTTATTTGGACCAAAGTACTCAGGTGTCAGCCATGCATTTTGAAGTTTTTTTGTTGATACTGCGTGCATCTGCTTACAATGACCATGACGGTTCGCTTCTTGAGTGGCCAATATGCACAGCTTTGGCCCATTTGCTTCATTCGTTTTGCTACTGGTTGACCAACAGTAAACTGTTTCAGCATTTTAAGTTATTAAGATTTCGACGCAACGCTTGTAGTGCATCTGCTCGCTTAATTGTTAAAAAATACACTTTCCAAACACTTTTCCATGAAACATTTCAATCACCATTAACATTGTGTAGGGCTGCCAAAGAAAACCTGGATTCTTGGTCGACGGTTCTTACCATGCAACAATTCACAAGAGTAAAACGTGACCGGTTATTAATTACAGCTTATCTGCCGAAACAAGGAATCGTTTGGACAGAACTTGTGAGACAATAAAAAACATCGCTCATAAAAGCGTCCACATTTTCAATTATACGATAATCTTTGTCAGGCAGCAGATATATGCCGATTTGTAAAAAAACTCATATACAAAATTGTAAAATGTGATATGATGTGATTGATCAACTGTAGATATATCAGACATAACAATCTTTGTTCCCAATATTACATCTTATTTGACATAGCTATCTTGTTTTAATAATGGAAGACCCTTATTCATGTGAAATATTGTGTGTATTAATAACAATAATGACTCCGTCCATTATTCTATTATCGGTGCAATATGAAAATTCGCAGCACAAACTGTTTTTGGCGAGTTTCTGTCTCTTAATTCTTAATCCATATTGACGTGAATACTAACTAATCGGTGATAAAATATCAGCAATTCAGGAATAAACGTTTGCGCTCTTGAAGTGAAAGGTGGTTTCGAGATTACTACATGGCATTACTACTCAACCTCTGTAGTTTCTTACTTTGGGTAGCACGAGTCCACATATTATGAAGTGATATGAGCCATCATAGTTATTTAATTCCGTCACAGATGTACTGTTCTACGCCAGTAGACAAGAAGTGATTTAAACGCTTATTTCACATATAAGGACGTTTTTTGACTTGTTTAGCTATCCATGGTGGACAGTTATTCGGTCTGCCCGGTACCAGGTATTGTATGAACGCGAACGTCACTGAAGTGAACTTGCTTTTAAATATAGACCATGCTTTTTCAACGGATGGGCTTATATTTATCGACCAACCTGTCTTAGCAGCGCATTCACAAATGGCTGATATGTTAGTGCTGCATACATTTGTGCTAGGATTACATTATTATTATTATTATTATTATTATTATTATTATTATTATTATCAACTTTATTTGATATTATATTTTTGGTAAAATATAGAATTCTCAGCGTAAAGTATTTCAACAAGTTTCCGTTTCTTTCTCCTTGGTCGGTCATGGAGACAAATAGTGAGTGATCGCCAGTTAGGCGTTAGCAGTTCAGTAAATGAACATCTGAATAATGTGCATTCTTTTCGCTGTATATTGCCAGCAACCACATTGGCTCTTATTGAGTTTTTTGTAACTTTGACAACGAAAGGTTGTACAGTTTTCAGAAACGCAGCAGAATACATCATGCGATTATTAAACATTTTGATATATTAAAACAAACAAAAATAGATAACTTGTTGAAATATCTTGATGGCAGGAACAGGTAGCCTAGATGCGCAAGCAGGCCGCACATGAGCATACATCATGTTACTAGCTCTAAACGTGAATGACAAAACAGCATGGTCGCTATTTACTGGCGGTGGAAAAATATTTATGTTGGTTATGTGATCATTTGGATGGGTTTTTACCAAGATCAACAGAGAAGCTTTGTTTGCACCAAAACCTGTGGGTTTTGATACATGTACTAATGCATGCTCCATTACTGTGATCAGGAACATATGGTCAAAGAAGTTTATAGACACTTCCGTGGTCATCTCAGTCCAACTATTATCAGGTGCATTAAGGTTTCCTATTATCAAGCATCTGTTAATTGCACTCCACAGCTCCACTTTCTCCAAAATGAGTCACCAGCTAAGCAGATTGTGATGCGATAGATGACACCGAGTATAAATGAATCACATCGATAGCCAGTTCACAGCTAATTACTTCTCAACACTGTCGTCGGTCCCCCTACCTATTCTAGCCATCGTTTGACCTGAACGCCTTTGGAATTATCTGGTAAGATGCTACTTATATGTTCTCCTAGCTTCTCCAGTACATAAGCGTGTCTATTTTGGGGATCAGGATCGTTTGACTCCAGCAACTTACTCGTAATATTATTCGACGAGATTAAATTCTTCTCAGTCATGCCAAGTTGTAGTTCCATCTTACTACGAGACTTTGTGTGTGTATTTTTGACTCAGAATGGGAGTTCACTGACGACTTGCTAACAATCCGCGTATTGCCTACAACTGTTTTCTTTTCATTTCTTTTTCTCCGCACTGCAGTTTGTTTTCCAACACTCAGGGCAGCCGAATCGGGACTATTTAGAACGTTAAGTGGTTTTATTCGGGCCTCATTACCAATGTCTATAGATTACTTGGTGAAATATTTAGGTGTCAACATGGAGGTTCAGTTAACTCTAATCAACATAAGTTGTGTAGCCTTATTTTCCCTCTCGATAACAAAGTCTGACTCTGCGTTGAGGTCATTCAAACTTCGTAATTTTGACGGAAACTTCGATTCAGGAAACAGTCAACGTCTTCTGTTTATATGTTTATACGGATCAACCTATCTTATTGAGAATACATTGACCAAGAACAACCTCACAAGTTACTACGCACAAATTATTTGTTATTCAAAGATTGTGAGTTTAAGTTAACAAAACGATCTTCAGTCATATTTTCCTCATGAAAGTTACTATCAGAATATGTAACTCTAACTTACAGCTGTTATCAGTCTCTGTTCCCTGTATAACAAATTATCCTCCAAATTAAAAGTTAAGGGGTATTCAGTAATTTTGTTTTCATCACCAAACGTTAACTATTTTCATGTAAGCAATTGTTCAGGGATATTTAACAGTGGTGTACAATCAAAGCAGTGTAATCGGATTTGACTAATTACATCATTCACTGAAGAATAATTATACTATGAACGGAAATACGGCAATGTGACATATCGATTTTGTGATTAACTCAATTTAGTTGATATCGAATTCGTTGGACACATTTATGTACAAGAAAATGAATGGTTTTAATTTGTTATGTGGCGTTGCATTTATTATTTGAATTCATGAGTGTATTAAAACTGGAACACTATGGAAAACATGGAAGCACGTCTTAGTATGAGACTCCGTAGCAATGCGCATTCACACTCGTGCACAAGGCATCTGAACCACTGACACGGCATCTAGCGGACAATGTTTAACTTCAACCAATTCACAAAATTGAGCCACCCTCCATCATTTTCTTCAGTGAATCACTGCCTCACAACAGACATCACACTCATGTTTAATCCGTTATGAAAATCAGAATTAAACATGAATTTCGTTTGGTTATATTTATTCAGCTTGTTTAAAAATTCGTGCCAGAATGATTGATTTTTACGTTGTCATAACTGTTGAGCTAATTCAGTAGAAACTTGAGATAGCTGATAAAATGACATTAAACAGAAACGTTCACGAATCTTAACAAATAAAATGTGTATTTGTACGCAAGTGTTTGTCAGTGATGAAAGTAATTTTTTTAGAAATATAATTAGCACTTGGGATACGAGTTTCAGCAGAAAATATCCTTACACATACATTCACATTCACATTCAGTCCATCGTTGTTCGATGCACTGATAATACTAATGAGATCCCTAATAAATAGCTTCAACTTGCTATTACTGACATTCTAGTAGTCAGCCGCGACTGGTAAAACTCCGCGTTGTTTATCATGGAACAGTTGCCTATTGCAGACAATAAAAGACCATAACTTCATGTTAGCCACTATCACCGTTTATTGTCGTCTCTGTTTTCGAAATGTAAGGCGTTCGAACATTAGATAGGATGCTGTCAATTCAAAATCCAGCAGTGATTTCTTGAATACACGCGGCTGAGGATTGCCATATTGAAATAAAAGGTATAAAGCGGTTCCTGGTTTACAATAGTGACAGAGATAGGATCAATTTGTGATATAACACTTCTGTCAATACACGGAAATAATGAAAAAATATATCTAGAACATCGGAGTATCGTTAATTCTGTTTTCTTCCTACATTATAGTTCAGGATATTTTCATCTTCAAGTAAACTTGGGAGCCAATAATGTTAGCGTATTTGACGACAAAACGGCAATCTGCATTAGTCGATGTGTACACAGTTCGACGGACAAACATCGTCTCCAGCTTATCAAACATCTGTCAGATACATCGTATTGAAAAGCCATCTTTCTAATTATTGGATCTATGACAATTAACAGAATATAAATTATAATGCTCCTCATAATGATTGTAAATCGATGCGATATCGCGGCAATATTCACAGGAAGGACATGAGCAAATAAGAGACTGATCAATTGTATTCCTAAATATCATTGGGAAGATTCAAGTAAACAATACAAAGTGGATTTAAACTTGGACAGACTTTACAAATGAATCAATAATAAGTCAACCCTGAGTATCTGAGGTAATTGTTATTAAGATCCAGGTAAAGTCAATCAATTTCAAGAGTTCAGAAATAGTCTTTTACAATGATGAATTAATGTTAACCACATGTAATTCAGTTAAGAATTTATGTATCGATAGATTTATTCATGTGTAAGAATGCAGAACGTGAATACTAAATGATTATTAAATGTTCATATTACTTTGATTGTTTAAATTTTTCAATGAATATACAGTTTTGGAACTTAATTTACAATGAGCAATTTCATAGAATAATTCTCAACATGTGAAAATTTTTCTTTGACATGGTGCTAACATTCAAAGAATCTATACGTTTTACAACCAGTTTGATCTTCTTTTAAACTTTGAGTAATAATACTTTTTGTCATCCAGTCATCTCAGCAGGTAATATCAGATCCACCGTAATAGTCATTAGCACAACACCATATCAATTTAACACAGCTGAGTTCAACAGAATGATTTTACTATAACTGGATGTAAATATGATGAATTATCTCTTCAATAGCACCGAACGACTGGGGCCAAAATTGAGAACTTTACGATTACTTGACATAAGTAAAATATCACCAATTATTGGACAACACAAACCAAATCGTAGCTGATCAAAGATTTCTACAATTTGTCCATTTCAATCAATTGCGAACATCTCTATCGCTTCAACACTGGATACTTAAGGTATTAATGCTGATTTATCTTGCAAAATACCTCATTAAATCTCATATCAGCCATCTACTTACATGCATCAAACGGAATTCTAAATGCTTTATTCCAAAGTTGGTTTATCTTCAGTAAAACGTGAGTATTCGGACTAGTACAATATACCGAGAAGTTCCGAAAAGTTTTCAAATCACAACAGATGTAATAGTTGTCTTGATAAATGTCCAATCAAGGTTATTACACTCCTTCTGCTTGTTCCACAGAATATTTATTGCAACATCAATTTGTTTAAAAGTTTCTAGATACATTTTTAAGCTGAATGAGATTGAATTCGCTTCATACCATAATTTTTTGAACTAATTCTCTCCTCCTGTACTAAATACCTAGGCAAAATACTTCATTTGTATGTATATTATTCATTGAATTAACTGCTTCTATGAATGCGGTGTTCAATTTTTAGTGCTAATGAGGTATAGGAACTTGAACCGACACATATATGTGCTTAGTCCTACGTTCATCAAGTAGTGTGGATTGGGGTAACTTCTTCTGCTTTCAACAATCCATTGAGCTTGGAAATATGACGTGAGACCTCACAAACCAACAGATAAAAACAGTGAACGTCATTTCTAAGACAGATGAAAATTCCCCATGAAAATTCCATGAAATACAATATGAGAAAATGTTAAGATAAAAGTCGGAGAGATCTCATGATTTCGAAGTTTTTTGTCAGTCTAAAAGGAAACAGTCCGGAAACAATTGCACGTGTTAGTTTACAGGAACAATCTACCAGAAAATAGTGACTTTTTGGAAATTCATTATTTTCGAGGTTTATAATCAACATAATATTGTACAATCGTTAAATTACCTTAATAATATGAACGAAAATATATTGACATCAGAAGGTCCAATCTAAACCTTTCTCATGCCCATTAGTGTTTTGAAAATGCACTTCATTATTCCTTACAGATTGTCCATTATAGGAGTCAACGAAGATGTAGAAAGATCCAGTTGCATGCCGACAATGTGAAGAAATGATTGGTGAAAACCACTATCACATCTAATGCACAAGGTTGATCGCTATTTTGTAAACCGTTACCAAAATAACCTTTTTGAACTTCTCGAACACGTTAAATCGAACTGAACACTGTATTGATTAACATGCTACGTTAAATCACAGCAGAAAGGCGTAAATAAACTATTAAAATGTACGAGCAGTACATATATCATTGAGATTAACCATGGAGTGTAAATAATTGATTAAGGTCATGAGTCCATGTAAAACTTGGAAGCACTAGACGACCAAATAGTGCTCGTATGGCACTATTGAACAGTGCGCATCGACTATCTCGGCCGCAGGTTTCAAATCCAAGGTATTTGGTCTCGCGTGCGAACGCTTAGACTCTAGATTGACGATCCAGAATCTCACAGTAATAATGTTTAAAATCAACCAGTCTACAAAAATGCGCAAGAATTGAATAAAGTGAGAAACGATGTCAATAAATAAGAAAACGTGACAGAGATTATTCGAGAATTTTATCTACAAGAAACAACGACTGATTATTCATTCCAGAAATAAGGGAAGGTTTATCAGTTTTGCCTGATTCGCAGATAATAGGCTTTGTCAAACAGACAATGAAAACAAAATTTCAACTCACTGTGCTCTCATCGCAACTCTAAATCTGTTGGGGTATTTTGATAACTGAGTACACGATCTTTTGAACACCATTATATATAAACTGTGTTTTACGTGATTTTCGTCAGTAGTAGAAGATGTCACGTTCACAGAAAAAATATTAGAATTCATAATGCTGATTGCATAATCTCACTCATTATTCTGGGTTGCATGAAAACATGATTTTCTCACACGCTTACATGAAGTACAGCACGTAATACTAATTGATAGACTTTATTTTACTTCATGCAAGTCTTTTTGTTGGACCCAATTCATTGAACCATCAACCGTCTGATAATCAACGAAGAACCACTGCATTATCATTTGAGTGTTCCCATTTTTCCCACTGTTACAAGTCATGTTACATGTTCCACACAAATAATCAGTTACAATCTCAGTTTCGAGGCTTATCATTATCAAACCTGTCCTTTATTCAAACAATAAAAAACGTTTGCTTGTATTGTATTGACTGATCATTAGTTCTAACCTTTGTTCTTTGCATAAGTCAGAAGTGACATAGTAATAAGTGTATATTTCACGCTTTTGTACCATTCAACTTAAGTGCACGAGTCTCAAAAACATGGTTTTCTCACACGCTTACATAAAGTACAGCACGTCATACTCATTGATAGACCTTATTTTACTTCATGCATGTTTTTATGTTAGATCCAATTCATTAAAACATTAACCATTTGATGATCAACGAAGAGCCACATTTTAATGAAAAGTGCTAAATGGTGACTGTTATTGCTTCACAATCAAGAATTACTGTGTCGAATGATCTAACATTGTATTATCCGTCGATGAGTAGGGTGCTCGAAGGATCACGTATTATTTTCACTATATATATTCAATATTGCCTAATCCTAATCAGTCAACTTCATAATAATCAACTGAATCGGAAAATATTGAAACTGTGGTGGGAAATGAATAGTAATGGATGGATTCCGTCCATATAGCCATACGTGTCAGTGATCACCGTACGACAAATGATTCACTAACAAAATAGCAAATGAATGTAAGTTTGCTGAATGAAGTTGGTATCTCTTCATTTATAATGACTGCAATGCTCTGTGACATCTGTTTGTTTGTTAACTCATAAGTCACAGGCTACTGTCTGTAAATAAGTGAACTCATGAAAAGTAGCTGTCGAGAATTTAATGATCAAAATGTTTTCAATATAGTGCGCTCGTATTGTAATTAAAAGTTATTTTAATTCTGGAAACCATGTCGCAGGTGTTTTGAAATATATTTTGGGTCTTTGCAAGTGAGCCACAATGAACGCACTTATTTGTATTTGTGAATCTACAGTCAAAGCAAATAGAATAACTCAACCATTGTCTGGTATGGTCGTAGGACTACCAATAATCATTACTTCCAGTGCGTTAAAGAGTTACATAATGGAATCTTATACTGGAATCGTCGAATCATCTAATTGTAAGACTTTTGAATAAGAAATTTAACTAAGACAATAATGAATATGGTAAACGCTGGTTTACGTTCATCCATAAATTCATTAAATTTAGTATATTATTAGCACTAGCTGACGATGAAATCATCTCAGCGAATTCATTTAGAAGCGACACGTCATGTAAACTGAATGAGCTGATTCAGACACTGAATTAGTTGAAGGTCACTGTTGAAGAGAATTCTGGATTATTGTCTTTCATCATGGAAACCCTTTAGTACTGACTATTTATATATACCAGATTATAAAACGTAACACATGATTGCACTCCATTTTCTGAGTGGATGATTATTTGACATGTTTTGTCTGGATGCTTGAATGTTTGCTTCCCTTCGTCACTTCACACTCCGTCTAGAGTTTGAAGGCAGACGAATAGGAGAAACTTAGTTTTTAATCCAGCAGGCGAAGCAATTATAATTAAACTTAAATCAAATGGAGAAATCTCATCGTACGAACGTTGAAGAGCAACTTGTGTTTGAGAACCAGGTCTCGACATGTCATCTCAATCGAAGTCTTATTTAATTACCTAATTCACTTCCACTGACGTTTTTAAATTGATCCTTAACAGCTTTAATCACATAGACGACGTTCAATTAAGAAAACAGACAGTGGTATTGGGAAAGATTAAATGGAAACTAATGATCAGTCAACACAATACAAGCAAACGTTTTTTATTGTTTGAATAAAGGACAGGTTTGATAATGATAAGCCTCGAAACTGAGATTGTAACTGATTATTTGTGTGGAACATGTAACATGACTTGTAACAGTGGGAAAAATGGGAACACTCAAATGATAATGCAGTGGTTCTTCGTTGATTATCAGACGGTTGATGGTTCAATGAATTGGGTCCAACAAAAAGACTTGCATGAAGTAAAATAAAGTCTATCAATTAGTATTACGTGCTGTACTTCATGTAAGCGTGTGAGAAAATCATGTTTTCATGCAACCCAGAATAATGAGTGAGATTATGCAATCAGCATTATGAATTCTAATATTTTTTCTGTGAACGTGACATCTTCTACTACTGATGAAAATCACGTAAAACACAGTTTATATATAACGGTGTTCAAAAGATCGTGTACTCAGTTATCAAAATACCCCAACAGATTTAGAGTTGCGATGAGAGCACAGTGAGTTGAAATTTTGTTTTCATTGTCTGTTTGACAAAGCCTATTATCTGCGAATCAGGCAAAACTGATAAACCTTCCCTTATTTCTGGAATGAATAATCAGTCGTTGTTTCTTGTAGATAAAATTCTCGAATAATCTGTGTCACGTTTTCTTATTTATTGACATCGTTTCTCACTTGATTTATTAATTGTCTGAACATATTTTTCATACTATTTATGTGAGATACCTATTTGCGGATTCGGTGAATAGTTTGCCGACCATTATATTGAGGCATGTCCTCACTAAACCACAAACTACTTTATCAAACATGCAGTGATCCTGAATGTAGAAGCAAATGTTCCGGTCTTGTGTAGGGGAATTTTCATTTACTGATATATATCGGATTAAAGTTTATATCGATTGAATGCCAATATCTCACAGATTGTGCTAACGTTTTGTGACAGGTTCCTTCAAAATAATGATATTTCAATTTAGATAACGTTTCAGTATAATGAAATTCCTTTCAAGAGGAAATGGTTGGTAAAATGTTCATTAGTTGGTTAACTCTCAATAAAATCATTGATGTTATTTGGAAGTAAATGGTCAATCTGCATAACTAACTTAGTACAAATTGGTGATGTCTTTAACTGCTCAGCTCCAACAGTAAACAGTTGGATTTAAAATCATTGATGAATCTGATGGTTTTACATAAATGTTAGCAGAATGTGTGTCATGTATGACGTCATGAGATCTGAGATCAAAGATCGGAAATATTAATTCCACTAGTGAGATGAAAACTAAGAGAATGCAGATTACTTGATATAAAATTCGATTCTATGACCCGTAAAAACATTGGCAATAGTTATTTCACAGTGTTGTAATTGCACTGCATCATTGGTATCTGCGTTTGACGTCAGTGTCAAGATTCAAACTACTGACACGAAACGGAATTAAACTTTTTCCGATTTTACAAGTTTGTGGCTATCCATACTCAGTAGCGGTGTGAAAAAATGTGATGTTATTTCAAGCGAACGTAACTGGGTTTTAGTAAATTCAGCTGACAAGTTCCAAACAAGATGAAATGCACGTCCTTGATTCTACGGCTTGCCAACATTTATCTCTTCGTAAAATGTACACTTGATTTCATTGACATGAAGGCACGATGATGTATCTCGCTAACTGAGTTTAAGAAAAAAGTTGCGTTCAAAACGATTTTAGAAATATTGAACCTCCAAATTGTAGATTGCAGCTTTCAATGTCAAATTTATTCATCGAAAGTTCAATGAATGGATGATTTTATTTTGTCAAGTTGCGTATAAAAATATTCCAGTCAATTAGGGATTTTCAATGCCTTCGGATTTCTTAAGAATTTGTTTTAAAATTCATCGATCATGTTAATTGTATATTGGTTGCAGGTCACTGTTTTCCCTTGTATCAACACTTGTAATCATCTTACGTAATGGATACAGTGTAGTTCATTTTGATTACTACATTTTCGCTATGACATGGCCACCATCGTATTATCAAGCTGAAAAAGTAATAAACAATTTGTTTACATAAAATGTTGACCTTTTTCCATAAGCTTGAATCTGTCGATTTACGTTTTACAGGTGAACTTTGTTAAGTAATACACAAAAAGATCAATGTTCAGCATTCCCTTCCGTTCTTGAATATGGATCAGAGTCACTCGCTGATCAAGCACTCATCACTGTGATATTCACTGGCAAGTTGTGCTCACCTTGTTAATGCAGTACTGTATTTCGCTGAACACGGAGATTCTAACTTTATATTACTTGCGTTGAAAAAGGAAACGTCGGCACATTACTCTCACAGACTGTTTGAAATAAAACATAATTTCAGTCAATCTATAAATCTGGCAATCACGTTTTCGGTGTTCAGGTTGTAGATGATTTATTTTGAGTGTGTATCATGCGTCAGTTTCTGAAGACAACTAACCAAAACGACTAATTTCGCCTCTGAAATTTATCTATTCAATTGAATTGCAATCGATAAGTGTCAGCAAATATTGTGTTCATATACATCTTTGTTTCATTAAGTAATAATTATTTGAAATTCCTTCTTCTAGAAAAAACCACCTAAACTATTTGAAGATTTCACTATTCATGGACTGTGGTAAGATTACTTTTGATTTATCAAATGTGTGCGTGCAAATGTTTTCGAATGTACACAAGCAATAGCATAGAAATTTATTGAACATTATCTTTTGACTTGCTATGATTGATCTGATGACTATCACTACGATTTCTCAATGAGCGCTCATCCGAAACGCATTCGAGTTTTAATATTTCATCGCTGTACACTCACCTCAAGCAACGTTCTTGAAGACATTGAATTTATTATTAACGAAGTAATGTTGAACTATGAAGTGAATGCTGATCATTGGTTTATTGTTTTTGTTGTACCCATGCGGCTGGCTGTATTCAAATTGTGGAGTCTATTCTTTACTATATGGTCCACGTTCCGTTGTTTAATAGCTGAACACAAAATTTTTTGACAACCATAACAACAATACTGCAGGCTGTGAAGCAGTTTAATTTAGTTGACGATATTGAAATGATCACCTTTATGTATGCCTTTCAACTACCATGATGTAATTACTTCAAATGATGCTTAGTGACTAATATGGGCGATCAGGTGTCCAAAATATATAAGTCAGTGAATAGATGTAAATCTTTGATTCATTGATTATTTATGCACATCATTATTTTCAGGCCCAAAGATTTCCCTGAAAAACAACCTCAATGTGCCGTAAAGGAACAGTTTGATATTAAAAAATTGGAGGTGAGTCAGATCCAAAGTTCGGCCTTGTTAATTATTTTCTCATCAACTACCATTGGTTGCCATTAAGAATTCGGGTATTGATCCACAGTCTAGTAAAATCATCAAGCGGACGACTGAATTAGAAACAGCCGCTGACTGATAGTTATTGACCAAAAGGCTATTTGCTCTAAGCAGATACTGCTGAAGTTAAATCGATTTTGAATCGCCGAGCGATCATCATCGCCTGGTGGTAATAGGCTTACAGTTTTTAATAATGCTATAAAATTGTTTGCAGATCAAAATGATTTAAACTTGCTTGTTTGTATTACCTGGTTCGATGTAATCATTGCCGAGAACCATTCATTAAGTTCATTATCTGATTCTATTTCAGAACCTACTAAGCGATCTAAAAAAGCTGTGGCCAAGTTTGAGTAACTACGAAAGTCCCGAATCATTTTGGTAAGAGATTTAATAATATTTAATTCATCGAATATTCTTTCTGTGAATATACAACGTTTGGTGTCGATTTAATGATGCACATTTTTGACCATATTCTCCGATGAATTAGGGATCAGAACCACACTTCATCAGCTCAAAAATCATTGAGCGGACAAGGACGTTTGATAGTTACTAAGTTGAAGTTTGTTTGAGTGAACTCCAGGTAAAAACCTGTGTTCCGTAGGAATGAGAATGACTTGTAAGTAGTCATCAATTATCAACGATATACATTGATGAATGACGCGTGTGACCACAGTGAAAAAGTCTTCCTGTGTCATTTTTTTAAATTGACATTGTTGGAAGCTGCTTTATCCCATTTTCACTGTGCCGTCAAACAGACGTCAATAGTTTACAGGTGTTGTGATTAAAACATCACAATAAATGCAACTTACAAATAGTGAGGCACTTTGTGCTGAATCTTCAACACTCATATGTTTCAAAGGAAGGGACATTCAAAAAATAATTAAATCACGATGTTTGTTTTCAAAGACAGTTTGAAGCCATTATCGTGTATATTTGAATTGACATATGATTATCGTACGAAATGTTTTCAACTGTGTTCACCTTTTTAGGAAACATGAATTCAACAGACATGGTAGGTGTGCAACTGAGGATCCTGCGATTGTTAATCAACATGGTTACTTTAAATTTGGTATTGATCTGATGAAGAAGCTGCACCTACTTGAGTAAGTGATTATTGTTGTAATAAACATACAAATAAATTTCTATAAAACAGTTTAGAATTGTGTCTCAGTTTCGATTAGAAATGTAGTTAACCTTATTGATCCCCCTCACCATTCCAGTAAACCCGTGAAACATACTAATCATATTAATTATGAGCAGAAGTATTGTAGCCCATAAGTGGAAAATTGAATGCCGTTTTTCGACTGAATTGGAGCTTTTCAGTTAGTTGCATTAATTAAGTTGAGAAGAGCGTATAAATTGATATGCCTATCGGTTGATCAAACAACGAGTGTCTGATGAGTAAAACCTGGATGCTTAATGTTACTGTGCAAGCGAATATTTGTTAAATTGCACAAATCCATCTCGTGCCACTGTTTCGGTCTTTTATTTTATTTTAGGAAACTAATTAAAAATGGGATCAAACCAGATCAGTCCAAGCAATACGAGGTACGTTTACTCTGCAACTGATAAATGGACTTAGAATGTAAATCACATTTCGTGACCACACTACAATGTATGCTCGATTGTATAGAGGTCGGAATCTCAGTCAGTTCGGTCGTCGGCCACATCTCCTATTATGCATGATCAGATGGAATGTGAACATATTTATATAGAATATGCCATTGAATGGTAAACTGTGTCATCGTTCACCAACTAATAACGAATTTCCATTGCACTTCAAACTGACTCCAAGTAATACGAATGCTGTATGAAATCTGTCACAGCGTTAAAAGATGTTCAACTCAGGTGATCACTGAATGAATTTAATTTAACAAAAAACGGCTTGGAACTTCAGTGATTGACACTCAACAACAGTAATTTTGTTTCTACTCTAGGTAATTGACTATTACTTCATGAAACAACGCACACTTGAATACTTATAAATTCGATATGATGAAGTGTACTTCAATTTTTTCATGTCAGAATCGTTAGTTTTTCAGCTCTTGTCTTTCACAGTAAGCTAGCTGTGAACCACTACTACAAGTAGTAGTATTAGAAGAAGAAGTTTAGTCCATATGTGGAGTGTGGGCTTTCATGTCTGGTCACCTCTGTATGCCTCTACTACTTTACATTCGAAGATATAACCACCGCTCTTCACTTCTGTATCATATTCCATTGACTTTATTCAATATTGTTTTGAGCATCACTTCATTTCATTTACACCTTCTATTACTTTTATCTACTGTTACGAAAGCATTTGAATCAGCATACTTCGTTCACATTATGAATAAACCTCTGTTTTAACTTTCACAGACAAGCGATTTACGACGCGTTTTGAAAAAAGAATTCGGTTATAACGGTTCTTTAAAGTGCACCGATATAAAAGGAAAGGTAAGTGTATCAGTAATCAGTAATTAGTTTCCTCACAGATGTAAACAAAACACGTTTACTTATCTTGCCACCCGACTTAACAAAATGAAACATATCTGGTAAATGGTATTTGAGTAAATTGTTAGCAAGTATGCAGTGAGACAATAATTGAAACTGATCGCAAATACCGAATGATATGAATTGACGAGATGGACCAACAAGCCTTAATACATCCACAAACCATAACACAATCTTGAAAGACGCTTGATGCTAGCCAAGCAATCGATAAACGACAATATTCAAAAGCCACTAGTGACATCCGTAAACTATAATTAGATTTTCACATGATGTTTTTTGCTTGTATCTTTCCAGTGTATTTTAGGACTGCTATTGATCAGTTTCTTGTTGGTATGTATGTATAATATGCGGAATGCCTCGATGGTGCCTTGATTTACAAGCTTTATAACCATACATTATTAGTGACGATTAGTGGGTGCACACAACTGCACGTGAATTTACACGTGACCTCGATGCACAAGCACAATGGATTAGTCGTTAAGTGGGTAACGTGGTGGCGTTTTATGTGAAAGTAACAAAGTTCACGGCCTGAATCGGACATCAACACTGAGGTGAGGGTACTTCCAGCTGAGGACTCCCAAACAGGAAGAATCACGTGTCCTGCATTCCAATGCTAGTCACTATTCATTTAAGCCTATGATAATCAGATATTCCTGAATTCAAATACGAAAATTGCAGTAAACGTACACGTTATATGTTGAATAACGACTAGTGGAGATTGGTCATTTACAAATTATGCGTAAACAAACAATCGTTCCATGTATATGGATTTTACCAAAAAGCTTATGTTGACTGATATCTTTGGAGCTGAATTTGATTGTGGACGTTGTCAAATAATGTCTAAAATCTACCGGTCTCTCATTTTTGTAGAAAGGAGTGGGACGCCTGGAAGAGGTGCGTATTTGTTTGAATGTTTCGCACAACTACATGGACTGCCCGGTCCCTGGCGTGTGTCCTAATGAGTTCACCTTTCCTCTATCTTCAGAAATTTGAGAAATTTATAACAGTTAAATCTAAAGATGTTTATTAATTAACTTTATTTATCTTTACTGTTTCTGTTATTTAGTGTTTTTGAAAAAACGACTAAGGGATAATGATGTGGGGTCAATTATACTTAATGTTTTATAATGAATAATTAAACGAAACCCAGAATACATCCTGCAAACAGTAGTTGATAGATCGCACAAGTGGTTCACATTTTAGGGAAAAATACTAAATGATGACTGTTGTTGCTACACAATCAAGAATTACTGTGTCGAATGATCTAACATTGTAACATCTGTCGATGAGTGAGATATTCGAAGGATCACGTATTATTTTCACCATATATATTCAATATGCTAATCCTATTCATCAACTTCATAATGGTTCTGACTCGGAAAGTATTGGAACCGTAGAACAAATAGATTTGTAGTGGATGGATTCCGTCCATATGGCCATACGTGTCAGTGATCACCGTACGACAAATGGTTCACTAATGAAGTAGCAAACGTAAATACGTTTGATCAATAAAGTTGGTCTCTGCAAGTGAACCGCAATGAATGCACCTATTTGCATTTGTGAATCTACAGTCAAAGACCATAGTCTGAAAAGGTCGTAGAATAACTAATCGTTATTGCTACTAATACGCTAAGGAGTTACATAATGAACTCATATATGAGAATTTACGAATCATCTAATTGCAAGATTTTGTAAAGAAAGCTCTCACTTGAACAGCCCTTAACATAGTAAACGCTGCCTTAAATTCATCCATGATTACGTTGTTACATCTAGTTGATGACCAAATAAGCTAAGTAATGTTATCAGGTTTTGAATTCGTTTCAAGGCAACGTGTCACGCAAAAATATGGGCTTATCACCACATGGAACTAATTAACGTCAGTAGTTTGGGACGAATTATGAAATATTTTCGTTCATTATGGATAGATAATTGCAGTGGATATTTATACTTACTAGATTATAAAACACTACATATGACTGTACACTATTGTCTGAGTGGACGATCACTTGTCACGTTCTGACCCAGAAACTATCCTTATCCAAATTACCGTTCTTCAGTTATACCCAGTTCATCAACTACAGTCTCTCAAATTCACAGCCACTTTTGGATAGCTCTTGTACTAATGTTATTTTGTATTTTTAGTTGCGTTGTGTCTTGCTTGAATTATATATAAACCCAGCATGTTTGAAATACATGATTCACATTGCAGAGGCCGAGAGTTTTGTTCTGGACCCAATAGTCAGGACTAGGTAGTAGGAACTACCGACAATAATTCTAGACAGCTCCTGCGAGTTTTATATATTATAGGTCTGGTCGATTATTCACTGTTTTTTAACTGATGGCAGCCATTAACAACTAGCTGACCAAATCTTGAGCACATCGAGTTACAACAAATTATATGGTCTCAAAATCCATACCGACTATTTTAGTGATCAGCCTAATCTCATATACTTGGAGGCGGATGATTTGTTGGTCGGTTGCCCTAAATACTCTTGGTATAATAGTCATTTCATTGTTCATTACAATGAACGGTTAAGAGAAATTTTGAAATCAACGTTCTACTCCGTTAGCTTGAATTTTGTATACAATAAATGCTCAAACAAAATGTTCTCACGAAATGTCAACATAGAAGCTCAGTTAACTCAAATCAATATAAATTGTGTGGCGTTGTTTGTCCTACTAGATAATAATGTCTTCCTCGTGTTGAAGTCATTCGAACTTTATAATTTTGAAGGAAGTCTCGATTTATAAAACCGTCTGCTTGTTCTGTTGATTGTTTTATATGGATCAGCTTATGATACTCGGAATATGTTGACCACAAATGATCTTATGAGTTACCACGTTTAAACTATTTGTGGTTGTGAGATTTTTAGTCACGTTATTCTCGAGAAATGTACTATCTGAATATGTCACTCTTATACTGTATTGCATTGATCTAACTTCCAGCTGTTATCAGTCTTTACGACAAACTATTCTCCAAATTTAAAGTCAAGGAGTTCTCAGTAATCTTGTTTTCATCCTCAAACGTTAACTCCAATCATCAAAACAACTACACAGGGATATTTCACTGTAGTGTCCATTCAAAGCAAAATGATCGGCTTTGACTAATTACAATTGTCTTTAAAAAACATAATCCACACAATCCTCACAGCTGAACACGAGACAACTGGGAAAATAGATATTCTATATTTAACGCGGAGAAGTACATAACAATGGAAAAGGCGGGAGGAATGTATTGGAATAATTGGAGTTGATCATATGGCATGGCTCGGCCATGCAGGTGTGGTCCCTGCTGATTATTACCTTATATCTTCCATTCATATTTAATATGTCGTTCCTTCTCTAGCCTAACCATGTTCTACATCATGTATTACTAACTGATACGATACAGTGAGTTGGCGTAGTCGATGGTGTGACGTAAGATCTTATAGATTAGGCAGTTATATCATGACGAATCTACAATTTTAGGATTAGGTCTATTATTAGAGCCGTACTAATATCATAGTAGACCATAGTTCTACATACTCATACTATGAACAAAAATACGGGAATCTGATCGACTGATTTCGAACTCAAGTGCTTCCAATTAATACGGATTTCGTGGAA